>JAZHYW010028393.1:0-11502 GCA_037355805.1 Ixodes ricinus | reverse complement strand
TACGTATTGCTCAACGGAATCGCCATACACACGCTGTTCCGCAGCTGAAAGCACAGCACAAAGAGCGTGGCAGCGCTTATACTGCGCTGCTAGAGCGCTGCTGAAGCGCTAACCGAACTCAACGTTTCGCGCAAGTCGGTGCCACCAGAGCGATGCTTCCAGCTTGCGCTTGTCTCAGGGTGAAGACATCCATTGTTGCACTGAATGCGTCAGCGCGTGACGCTCTCGCGCACTTGGTGCGTGACCTGGGCGCTAAAATGGCGTCTATGCATTAGCCAAAGCTACGCGCTCGAGCTGAGTGACACCGGATAGCGCGCACTTCAAAATGCATAAAAAAAAATTGGGCGTAAAAATGGCTGATATGTCACCACTCAAGCAAAAGCGCGCGCTCGTATGAAGGCGCTCTACTAGCGCTCATTAGGCGCTAACTTTGCGCTCCACTGTATGTGTGTGAACCGGCGTTAACTGTACCGGCTGTGCTTGCAAAGCCAGAGTACAGCGTTTCTTTTCCTTTCGACGCCTACTCCGTATTGGCGGAGAAGAGGTCACGTGCATCGAGCTGCTTCCGAACTTCGTGAGAGAAAGCGAACTAGCAGGCGCTGATTTTTTTGCACATAAAAATGTCTCGCTTTGCTTTTGCGGATTATACATCCTACACTAAAATAGAACAAACTGGAAGGTTTTTGACCATTCGACAATGTATGTCGCCACCGGAGAGAGTATGATTCGCCTTGTGTAGTATTTACATTTGTCGGTCTTTATAGTTCTGTCAAAGATGGCATAACAACGGACATCAGCTTTGTAATAAAAGAAGGTGCCACGCGCTGGCGGCCTCGAGGCTCGCTCGGGGCCAGCGCTCCGGGCAGACGTTTTGCCAACACTCAAACAGGATGGCTGTCTTTCCTTTCGCCACCGGGAAATCCAGACATTGTTCACTCGGGAAGACGGCTTCTCCGGCTCGGCCATGGAACACCGGCACCTCCGTCCGATGAGTCTTTCATAGTTAGCGCACCGTAGGCGGAATATTACACCTTGTTTTATAACGCGAGAGACGTTTTAAAAAATGTTTTCGAAGGCTGCGAAGACGACGACATGGAGGACCATCGCGCAGCTCGCGCATCCGGGGCTTTTGCAGAAGCGACGGTTGCTTCCCGCAGTGCGGCCTTGGATCCAACATGGCCACCCAAGAAACACCGTTGGGGTTCTCTGCTTCGCAAGTGGAGTATATACAGTTAATCCTGGTTGAGACAGTTGCGTTTGACTGCGTTGCGGTTGCGAGAAACCAGGGCACCCCTGCTGCTTTTATCGCGTGCAAAGGTGATTCCTCGAATTGGATTCCACGCTTCATACGAAGCACAGATGTGCCGGTGACTCAGCTTTCGGTTCTCAACGCACCACAGTCGAAACGCACGCAAACACGTGTCTGAACAGGCGTTTACTCTATACTGCATTTACTTTATCCGCGAGCGAAGCCAAAGAAGAAGCGCGAGACCAGCGCTTTTTGCGTTTCTTCCCCGCTCCGCGCTCGAGCAAAGCCTGAACGCACGGAGCTTTCGTGCTCGCGCTTCCAGCTTTGCCTTCGCTCACATAAGATGAAACGAAGTATAGCCTTCCGCAGAGCCGTATATTGGGAGAGTTTGGCCATTTATTGGTTTCAATAAGCGAGCATCTCGTGGCCAACCACAGGCCACGAGACAAGCCCTAGCGGTGATTGTGAGCTTTAAAAATGCGACTCGACCCATTTAAGCCATGTTGGCGGCTGCTAGAACTAAAAACATGTAATTTTGGTGACTGAAAATTTAGTGCATGTGAGGTTTTCGTCACGTCCATGTTCAACGGTTGAATAAACGAAAGCGTGTTCCAAACCAGAGGAAATTGCGTAGTTACAGTCATTGCCGCTACGATATTGAACGTATCTATTTCACGCTTTAAATGTCGCTTCCGATATTGTGACGTCGAGGTCTGCTGATTGGTCGACGCTGTGTTGTACTTTAAGTTGGCGTTCTAACCGCGGGAGAAATCTACGGCGCAGGTGGCGGTCTTTGCTCCGCCCGTTGGCAAAACTCTTCCAATATACGGCTCTGGCCTGCCGTAAAGCCCCTTTAGCCTGCCGTAAAACCGCGCCTGCCGTCCTTTTAAGCCCCATCTAAAGTCTGCGCGTCAAAACACTTGTATTCTTTAATGAAGTTTATCAGAGAGGGCACTGACTCTGTCCAGCTGCCTGTTGTAATGTTAAAAGCCACAACTTCATGAGCACGGTGGAAGAAACACATTTAGGTGATGACTCTGCCCTTTATGCCCGCGGGGAGGAGCGAACACATCGTGTTCGGGTCTCGCCTCGAACCAGGAGTAGTTAGTTCCGCGCCGCCGGGGAGGGCACTGAGGTATGGGACACTTCTCGGCGGTTACGGTGTCGGTGGCGTAGCCTGCTGGACTTTTCCCCGGTGTGGTGGTGTGGAGGTGGTGTGCGGGCAGTGGCTGACCTCATGTTTTTCTTTTGTACTGTGTTGATCCCAGGTGCCACCATCGTGCACGAAGGTGATCCTTAACTCGAAGAAGAACAAGGAGAAGGAAGATAACAGATTAAAGGCTGAACTCCATGTGACGAATATGCTGCGAAAAATCGACGAATTTTGCCCGGCGGCTTTTGCTCTGCGCGTGGAATCACCACAGTGGCTGCTATGTCGCGCGCAAAGCGAGCGTGCCGTCGGGCGGCGTTCGTCAGTTATTCGTCGCATAATTCGCTCCATGGAGTTCAGCCTTTACGGACTTTGTCGACTTGGTGGTGGCATGGCGGCGGTGAGGTAAAGCAAGGAGCGGTGAGCGCGGGAATGCGGAACCACCGCTGGGAGAAAGAGCCGCAGCGATCGGTTTGGGATAGATTCCTTACTTGGGCGCCATCTATCTCCATGCGAGTGAAGCGCGCTCGGTATGCCGAACATAATCTGGCCGCCGCGTCGGACAGGATGTCATCACATAAATACGTTTCTTCCACCGCGTCATGAGCATGACCAACTTTATACTTACGACCACTCCATCTGAGCGCTCCCTATGGAAAAGCCTGCTCCCGGTTGAGGGCCGAGTTTTAGCCCCACCTAGTGAGAGGCGTTTTCAATAGGCGGCAAGAACACTCTGTCCTCCTACCTAATTCCTACCTCGTCGGGTTCTTCTGCTATCCATGGGTGCGTGCCAGCTGATCGCGCTTTCTGGTTTCAAGCACGTTCACGCTGTAAAATGTTTTTCTCTGTGTAAAGAATACTGAAAAAGTCCAATTCGTTCATTAGTTTGCTTCTTTTTAGTTTGCGCAGCCAACACCAGATGGTAATGTCTGCGCCCGCGCGCCGCCAACGCCATAGAGGCCAACACAAACTGGTGCAGCGCGTAAAAAGACGAAAAATAAATACCGAGTTCCAGGCTCCGCCACGAGCGCCGCTGAAAATCGGCCCTCCGGGAGGTGCGTGCTGGAGTGTTTCCCGATGGAGTGTTCGTAAGTATAGAGTAGGTCGTGGTCATGAGCATGCTCTTGCAGATCCCGTTCAAGAAAGGAAGCAATTGAAACCCTGGAGGGCGTGTGCAATAAATGGCGGACAACTCGGCCGTAAATGAATTGTTCATCCGTATGCGTTAGTTGGCGTGTGGAAGAAAGAAATCGGGCAGTGAGGCTGAGCAAAGTCTTGCGACACTAGCAAACGATCGACGCTTTCGCCTCCTCGACGCTCGTGTGGCAAAAACGGCTCATAAAGCACGTGATCCCGATCGAGCAGTTAGAAACACGGAAATCTAGGCACACTGCCGCCTTCAATCAGCTGGACACGTAAATAAAAGACGACGATTATATGATATATGAATATATATTATATGATATATTTATTCTAGCTGAGGAGAGCCGCGCGCGCCGCAAAAAGGAAAATCGCCCATTACTTGAAGGTCTGCGTCGCCGCTTCTAAAAATGTGAAGATAAGGACGATGACAATGAAATTGTGAAGAGGGTGAAGAGCGTCAGGATTAGCGGCGGCCTTCACAATTTTGTGTTTTGCTGGGCCGCTATGGGTTGCTGACCTCTGGCCGGCCAGTCCTTAGCGTAGGGGGGGGGCGCCCTGCGTGCCCAGCTTGCAGACGAGCCGGCCGAATTTCCGGTGACGCAGGGAGTCCTCCACCCCTGTTGTAGAGCTCTATTTTTGGCGCCAGTGCTGCCAGTGCGTTGGTTTTGCGAAAACGTTCCTTGATGTCTCCCAGCTTGCGGTCGAGCTTGTAACCAAGCATCTATAGCAATCTGCTGATCGAAGACATGATGGGTTGCACTGGTCCGGCTGGCTCTATGACGATAGAAAATACACATCTTTTATCCAGTTTGCTAACTCTTCTGCGCGGGTTTCTTCCCCGCGCCGATAGGACACCTAGCTTTTAGAGGCAAAGCTCCTTAGGGGCTAGCCATGTCCGTGTGTCCGTCCGCCGTAGGCAGGCGTGGGTGCTCGTGCTTCTGCTCGTGAGATCACGTGCTCACGAACACGTGAGCACATGCTCACGTGCTCGTGTAGGGCAAAAAAAAAATGATAAAAAAGTTACGAGCTCGTGAGGTCACGTGCTCGTGTAGGGCAAAAAAAGAAACAAAGATGAAAAAAATGATGAAAAAAAAATGTTGAAATTCTGGTCGCGCAGCGACAGCACGAGTAGGGGGCTCTGAGATGTGGTAGTAACTCAAGACCTGGGGCTTCTGTCATCGATGAAATGTTGCATGTAGCCGCTTAACGTCTATACAGGAGAGGGCCCTGCGGTCAAATGCGTATATAATCGCGTTAAACTTTGCATGCATTGGCTCAACGTTTATAGACGAGAGGGCGCTGCTGTCAAATGTTCAAATGCGTAAATAACTAAGTTCCATACCACAAAATTCTCTTTCTGACATGGATGAAAACGAGCGAAAGGCTCAACATGCTGCGGTTCAGCGTCTACGCAGACAAGCACAACCAGAGCTTCGCCCCAACCAACATCATTCACCACGTGGAGATGTTTGTCTATTTTTTTCATTTAGCCTCTTTCTGTCGAGCGATCCGTCGTGCACTCGTGGTTTTCGAAATTTTAATAAAGGCTTGAAATGACGATTCCGACGATATTGCTCCACGGGGCATCACCACATGGCCTCAGGCACGCCCTGTTTAACTCTAAAGCAGTGGCGCTTTGAATGACGGGAGGCGAACCGCGATAAGGAGAGGGGTACTACCACATCAAGCAGCGTCTATGGGCAGTTCCGTAAAGGGTATCCACTCAAAGGAAAACTCCGAGGGACGGATGTCGTGACATCAGCAACCCATTAAACTCCGTCCTCGGCTCTAGCGTCCGCACGAACGGCCCGAAGTATAAGGGATATCAGCGTTACCAGCCGAATTTGGCGGACAAATTTTCGACAACAACCCTGGGATTAGATTAGATTAGAACACGATTCATTAGCCAAAAAAATCAGGAAGTGGGATCCCGGAGGGCAGTTGTGACTGAATTCGAGGTCTGGGTGAATGCATTTCAATACGAAAAATCATGTTAGATAAAAGAGTCAACTTGGGCCTTATGGACGATATCCAGCAGGCTTTGTGGAATCTTTCGTTGTCCTTCTTCCTTTCCAGGAGTGTGAGTCCAGCCTTTAAATAAGTCCACGTCTTGGGGTTCATATTTTACTCTTAGGTCTTTATATTTCGAACACCCCGAGATCAAGTATCGCTTGTCCGCTTTGGCTCGTATGTTGCAGTGGGAGCATAAGCTAATCCTCTACGCTTGCTTCACAAGGCGAGGCGAGCCGGGGATAATTGTGGCGTCTGTTCTTACTCGCGCGAGGCAGCACTTGCCCTCTACGACCGAACCATTTTGAAGGAAGTCTGGGAAGATCCGGTTCTGATAGGCGCTCGTCTACCCTTGCTTTTATGCCTTTGATCTTCGCGCTTTCCTCAGCCGGGTCATACTCCAAATGTTCCCAGTCGACGGGTGAGAGAGCCCTGTCCTCAGAGCGAGTTATCCGGTCGAACCGGTGATCGATGCGCGGAAGTGGCGGCTCATGGTCTCGTTGCCCGGGAAGAGCTAGAAGAGACGCGCGGGCGAGATTGTGAGCCGCTTCGTTTCCCGGAATCCCGGCATGGCCTGGAACCCATACAATTCTTGTTGTGGCTCCTCTCCGCGAACAAATTTCTGAGACGAGTTTCTTTTTTCCGCGCTTGGATGCTTGGCCTCTTGTGGGTACGGCACTGCTTGACTGCTTCCTAAAAATCTGTAAATATCTAAAATCTCAGGAAGGGGGCCCAAGCCCACACTGATGAATTCCAATGCAAGCCGAATGGCTGCTATCTCTCCACCCTTGGGTGACACTTCAGGTGGAAGGGCTTCGGCTGCTTCTAGCGCCAAGCCCGGGAAACCCACGGCGGCAGATTTGCGGGTAGTGGGAACTTCTAACAATTCCGTGTCCGTGTAAGCAGTCAGTGCCGATCCAGAGTGCTGCCAGCTCTCCACCATCTTGACGTGCGCTTGTACGCGTCTTTCTTTTTTGTTTGGGGTCCTTTTCGCGGACCTCTGGTTCGCTGCTGGTAATGACCGGGTGGTTCTCCTACGCTGGAATTGGCTTCGATAGTTTTGGAATATGTGGAGATGTGACCCCACGAAGCCTCTGGATGGCCCTGCCTTGCGGTGTTGTCCAGAGTCGAGCTTAGTGTGCACCCTTACTAGCGCGCACAATGTCATGGATTTGATTGAGTTGCGCGTATTACCTCAGATTTGGGAGAGGTTTGATGCGGGGCAGGCCCGTCATGGCCCTCATTGCCTGGTTGTTCAGGGTTTGAAGTTGTTTCCACTGCCGCGCCGTAATCTTGTATTGATTAGCCCCATAGCATACTCGGGATAATAGGAGGGCCTTGACCTTTCGTTTGCCTACGGCCTGAGTTGCTCCCCGCGTCCGCTGCAAATCCTACGGATCACACTGAGCGCAGACCGGCCTTGCTTGAGTGTGTTGTGCAACCACATGTCGCCCTTGCCATTTGACTTTACCGTAATATCCAAGATATTGACCAACGTCGATGGCTGAATGCGTGTTCTGGTATGTATGAGGATTAGTTTTGATGCGTAGTTTCCAACTTGGCAGTATAGGCGAGGCGAGGTGACGACTGTATAGTTTTTATTTTCTGGTGCAGCCACCATGCCCACTCGGGCCAGGGGGCTTTGACTGTGTCGAGTACAGCTTGTAGTTCACTTTGCTGCATCTTTAGATCTTCCACGTAAGACCAAAATAATACATCATCTGCATAGAGAGTGAATCGAAGTCCCAGGATCCTGCTAAGTTCATGAGGTATGTCTGCCGTGGCTAGGTTGAACAAGGTAGGCGAAAGTACCGATCGCTGCGGGACCCCGCTCGGTTGTGCTTGGGCTCGCTGTCATGCTAGCCGCAACGGACTGAACAGGTTCGCCCAGCCAAGAAGTTCTTGATAAAGTTGAGAGTCCGTCCCGCAATGCCTTGCAGACGGGCGTCTCCAATGATTGAGGAGTGGGGCGAATAATTGAACATTTTTTAGCTACCGTAACCCTACCGGAGTTACTGTAGTTACGGTAGGAGTTAGGTAGCTTCCATCTGCCGTAACCTTTTGGAGTTACGATAGCAAGAAGGAGAGGTGTCAGTATCCCGCAGCTTGCTCCGCGTGCATTGTCGCGCTAGTGTATCATGGCGACAATAGTTGGCGTGCCAATCCACTCTGATATTTTGTATGTGTCAGGGTTGGAGGTGGGACTTTCACTGACCCACATGGAAGGAGGCACGGAGGTGAAGTGGATGCTGCCGTGCCTCACCTATGCGGACGATATTGTGTTGACGGCGGAGACGGTGGAGGACCTGCAGCGTCTAATATGTATATGTGAGACGGAGGCAGCTACGTTGGTCCTTCGGTTCAACACCGAAAATCGGCGGTCCTTCAATTAACCGGGTCCGAAAGAGGCTAAATTAAAGACTCTGGTGCTTAACTGCGAGCAAGCACAGGTACAGCAGTTGTACTGATATCTGGGAGTTGTACTGACCAACAAGCCGGATTACTTGTCTGAGCTTTATGCTCACCTCCCAAAAGGAAGCCGTGCGAGGTACGAATGTAATCCGCAAACGTAACCTTTGGACTTGCAATCGTTTGCTGGTGACTCGCGAACTCTGGAAGGCGGTTGTGGTGCCTGGATGAACCTTCGCCAACGCGGTTCTTTGTGTCCCTAGCACAGTGCGGGTAATCATGGAACCTCGTCAGCGAGAGGTCGGGCGGTAGGCTCTGGGCTGTCACGGAATAATGACCACCGAAGCTGCCCAGGGACACCTTGAATGGTCGTCGTTTGAGTCCATGGAGGCCATCAGTAAGATAACTCCACGACAGCCGTCTCTGTCTTATAGACCGCGGCTGGTGTGCTAAGGAACTCTTCAACTACAGGTGTCTCACGGGGGTGCATCCTGGCTGGAGGAAGCGGCTGTATCAGTTAGAGAAAAAATCCGGCTTCTTTTCAACCCCTGTAACTATTACATCCGATAGGAAATAGGAACTGGAGATACGAAACGGGGTGAGAGAGGAGGATAAAGCTCGGTGGGCAAAAACGGCAGAGTCCAAGTGGACGCTATATATCAGTGGTCTCAAACTCATTTGAGTGTGGGGGCCCGATAGCCGACACCGTAAAGGCCGAGGGCCAACGTAAAGCTGGGGGGAGGGGAAGGGGGGTTAAAATATTTAAAAGTGAAGAGACCTCGTGTCCTTATGCTTTTTGTAAACTCACAGTTTTGCCAGTGACACCTTTAAATTTGATTTTTTTATATGTGACTACTTTGGGTCCTGACCTGATGTGATAACAAAAATTAAAATGATACCGCCATGCCAACGTGCTGCTATTTTTAATGGAATAAGAGAACAAGTACACCGTCGTTCCCGTTGATCAATTCACTCAGGAATTGACTAAGCTCATCTTGACTCTCAAGAAACAATTAGTTAATTTGCCAGTTCTTGCTTTTCTGGAGATTTTTTTACAACACTCTGAACAAATTCTTCTTTAAATTGTCATACCCGAGCTTGTAGCTTAACGAAAAGCTCGCGCTTGCAGTTTAGTAATGGAATTGTACTTTTGAAAAAGCTGGGAAGCAAAAAGTAAAGCAAAACAAAGGGCAAATGAACACAGATAAGCATGAAGTATGTGAACACATTAAAAGAGTGGAGCTACTTTTCGAGCGAAAGTGATTTGGCGAGATGAGATCACTGCGGCTCATGGTATTTCTAGGGCTCGAGACATGGGAACCGGGACTAGTAGCCGGTTGGGCTTGCAGGGCCACGTCCCAGAGAGTCGCGGGCCGCATGCGGCCCCACGGGCCACGGGCCATCGATATAAGCAAGACATTTTGGCAGAGATAGGCCATACGACGACAGCCTGGGCAGCCGGAACTCTTGGAGTCACGCTCCAGGAGGGCTGCCAACGCAGGTGTATCGCCATCGCTTCAACCAGACGGTGGAATCTGCAGCATGCCATGTGTGTGGTCTGGTGGATGAGTCAATTGAACACCTTGTGCTGTCGTGCACCGGTCTGCAACCAGTTCAACCATCGGAGTGTGGACAGGCGAGCCGGGAGCTCGCACTGGCAGAGGCACTCGGCTTTGGGTCTGCTTTTAGCTCAATGGCAGACTCTGCGGGTGGGTCTAATGGCAACAATAACGCCGACGCTTCATCTATAACCAACGCAGGATGGCGTGAGCAGGTGGAAACCACGAAGCGAAGTCTAGAGAACTGGTGGATGCTAGTTCCCCAACGGGGATAACCGAATCCCCACTGGCTAGGTCCCAAACTCTACGCGACCCCCGATTCGAAAGGGAAGAGCCGCAAACCATCATCCATCATCATCAGATTGACTTGACGTTCGCCAATGCTGTAGTGTGTGTCCCTGGTGAATAACGAGAAGCTCTGGAGTGACGACAACGAGCAGCTGGACGACTGGCTTCGGGCTGCCACTGAAGTGTTGCTAACAATGCTGTCCAGGGAGACCTAGGATGGTCTCGTTTTGAATCAGAGAAGCAACCTGCAAGGTACGCTATGATTCACGACTCTGCCACAAGAATAGAAACATATGGGCCGGAAAACGTTTTGTTCGCACTCACATGACTGGGATACAAGCAAGGTGGCAGGAGATCCTCTACCAACTCCGAACAAAGTATGGCACTTGGTAATACCGTTAGAGGCACTGACGGGTGGCAAGTTGGAGGCCGAAGTGAGAAGCAATGTACGTTAGAGAGAGGTCTTATACTGGTTTGAAGCCGCTCAAGGGAAGCCAACGCTGGTGCTCTGCATCAAAAACAACTTAGTCTTCGCCGATTAAACCCTGCTCTGTGACAACACTTTGGAAGCCGCCTTCTACTCGAGGCGTGAGCGGGTGCTGTACGAATTTTTGTCTAGCGGGAGCAGTTTGAAACCAAGCTGGTGTCCACAATGTACCGAGCGTCCGCAGAAGTACCTGATACAGTTGAACACATAGGGCACTTGTGTGAGTGCCTGCTGCCAATCCCACTGGTAGATTGCCGGCTTCTATCACAGAGGATGCTCCCGTGTGCACTGGGTTTTAATCGAACGGCTGAATCAGACAACCTTGATTAGGGCCTGATTAGGGCTGGCAGACACCCCTCCAGTGTAGACGCATGACACTTGTACCATGCAGTGGGCGAGAGGACTAAAGCACGCCTAGAACACCGGTGAAACCAAATTTAGAACATACGCTTATTCGTTTTCTTAGCTAGGACAAGAACACTCATCGAACTGGCCCGTAATGAAGGGAAAAGCCGCATCATCATCGTCATAATCGTCGTCGGCATCATCATCATCATCTTCGTCATCAAATGTCTGTTGGAGACGCCACGCCAGGAAATGCTCGTTCGCGTCGCTAGAAATGCACGTTTGTGGTGCTCTTCTGGGAAATACTGCCCCATGCGTCCAGAATATTTCGATAGCGAAATGGCAAACATGCTGCTTTGTTTCATGGTGCGGGGCGCGGGGGGGGGGGATCGGTGTGCGAGTGGGCTATACTTCGTTTCAGCTTGGGTCCAGACGCAGTCGATGCTACAAGCGCGAGCTCAGGGCTTCCAGCGTCCCTGCCAAGCACGCGCGCTCGTGCAGTACAGGCACTGTTCAGGGCCACACGCTCGTGCTTGTTGCATCGGCTGCGTCTGGACCCAAGCTGAAACGAAGTATAGCGCACCTCAGCTAGCAGCACGCGGAGCGAAATCTCGCGTTGCAGTACATAGGATCATGGGTACAATCCCTACCCCTAGGGGCCCGTTTCAATCTGGATGAGCATCAAACTTGCGTGCGGGCGTGTATCAAGATCTACTGCGTGCTGCACGTTAAATACCCCAGGCTAAAGGTTGTACTGCCCTGGCTAAATTTCTCATCTACAGCTGGGAGCCTCGTCGCCTGTTGAGGCAGACTAAGTTCTAGGCTGTGTATTTATTTATTTATTTATTTATTTATTTATTTA
>JAZHYW010028391.1:0-21795 GCA_037355805.1 Ixodes ricinus | reverse complement strand
GAGGGCGCCACTAAAACAACTCGCCGCTAATAGTGGTAAAACGCAAACAACGTGCTTCCCCCACAGTTTTCGCTCCAGGCGTATTGTGCCGTGCCGGCGAAGCGCAAGACCTGGGAGCGCTTTGTGACTCCTCCTTGATATTTGATAGCCATGTGCCTCGTATAGTAACCTGCGCCTTGCGCGCGCTAGGTGTTGTCTGTTGAACAACTGGAGTATTTAGAAACACCGCAATTCTTGTAACTGTACCGCTCTTTGAGAAAGTCCCAACTCGAACACGCATCTCCTATAAGGAATGGTAGTTGTAAAACTACCCTGCTAAGGCTGGAGCAAGTCCAAAACAGATTTTTATCAATTGATCGTAATCGCTATTTGGGCGATGAAACATCCCTATCACAGAGTAACAGTGTATTTGACGTCCTACATATGAACAGCGTATATCACCGTCAAGAAATGCAGATCTCTTTTTCCTTTTAAAATTACTCAATGGCATGGGCGACTGCTCAAAACTGTTATCACAAATATGTTTACAGTTCCTCGCACAGCGAACCATTTGAGAACGTCTTTTTACTCTCCTCGGATGTTAAATATCCAGGACCTCATGTTTCGTATGGGTCGGACATATAATCGAATGCTAGTCATCTTCATATTTGAGTGTGACTAAATTTGTCACATCTTTTGTCTTCGATAAGCCTTGCTGAACCTGTCGTGATTGTGATTTTATTTATAATTTTTAATACAATTTATTCTTTTTATGGTAGTCTTCTACCTAGCGTTTGTACCCTGTGTTCCGTTGTTTGCTTGTTGTGTACGTCCTATTTTTGTGTCAGCATGTGCCATATGTGTCATGTCTTTTACTCACTGGTTTGAGTTTTTTCCCGTTTGTGTTGTAGTGTGTAAGTTTCGGCGTGACAGGTACTGTCACACCAAAAAGACTGCATGGTCGTTCCTGGGGACCAACCAAAAAGTTTTAGATTCTTGAATATTATAATTTTATTATTTTAGTAGTAGTAATAGCAGTAATATTAATATTATTTGTATTATTAATATCCGACAAACTTGGAATCGTCGGAACATTAACCATCCCATGTGGTGTCAGTTTAACGAGTAAAGGGAAAGAATTTTGTGCATCTTATTATTCTGGTACAGTTCCCGCCTTTGGTGGTGAAAATCAGATTGATGCTGGCATGTGGGAAGCTTATATTATTTAGTTCAAACGGCTCACCGGAAAACATATTCTTCAATGGCAATTTGACGTGGGCTACCAGAGTATTCTTCTGGTTCGCTCGGGGTCGTGGAAAAGAGTGTGTTTACAAATTGTTTGAGATAAAAATGCAGGAAATTTTGCTAGAAAACAAGTGGGAAACTCTCTAATGGGACCTCAGCTACCGACTTGCATGAATCTAATTACCTAACTCTCATAACTATTTTTTCACTATGTGCTGATTTTGCATCGTTTAACGACTGATTTTCTACTTTCCCTTTCGTTTCTTTCACCATTGTCCACGTGAGCATTAGTACTATTCGCAAATAGTGGAACGAATTTATTGTCGGTTATGCAGAAATGAATGACCGAATTGGCGCAAATTTTGTCCGAGATTAATGTAAACTGAATTTCTGTCACAATTGAGGATAATGCTTTTTTTCTTTTGAGGCGGCCAATCAAAAAGGCGGCGGAATCGGCGTTTTTATAGAGGACTCATAGGCAGCAAGTAAGATTGGTTTCTGCTTAATAAATAAAGACATTTAATGGTCAAAGGTTTTCATCTCAAACCTACATTTTGCTTATTAGCACTGTATTTTCCGGCGTCGTCTAACTGCATTAGCTTTCTGGGGATTTAAAACAAAGTTGAACAGAAAGTCATCTGAAACAAATTTGTGCTTAGTAAAAGATAACAACTGATTTGTTCAAGCCTTCTTAACTTGTAATTTGCCATTACTCATCCTTGCTTGCCTATAATGGGAACAAAACTACCTTCCAAGATCCAACCAGAAATGAAGTACTGGGAGGAAATCCAGTTTATTCTTGTCTCGATTACATTAACACCCGAATTGAAGTACTTCTATTCGCGCCGGTGTGATTATAAGAAAACTCGCATATTACTAGTTTGTTGCTTGCAAATGTGTCTTCTTTTCTGAAGGTCAAAATTTCGAGTTGATCTGGCAATTGAAAAGAGTTTTACCTATGTACTTTTTATAGCCTCGTTAAGGAATAAGGCAAGGACAAATTCGTATCCTCTGCTAACAGCAGAAGGATATACGCCATGTTTATGAATATTTTCGTCGGGTTGTCGTGAATGAACTTTGTGGCAATGCACAAGTAAAGAGATTAGAAAAAAGCGAAAACATTTCCGTTTGAATATGACTGACACGACCAATGCATTTAAGAGCATTTTGTTTGTGAACTGAGCCACGGTCTCATCAGAAAAATCCGGCAGAGCTGCGGCTTCGACATCCGCAATTCAAATTTTTGTGCATTCGTTGTTCTTTCTCCTCTTTTGAAGCCTGATTTGCGTTTGTATCTTTTCGGATGTATGCGCTTGCGTTCTGCGGGAAGAGGGGACATAGCAATACATTACTTATTCCGGAACTACGACTCGAATAAAGTTCTCCTGGCTGTTATGAATGAACCTTTGGAATCTGGAAATATTCCTAACAAATTAAAACAAGTCTTTGTTTTTCCTTTGTTCAAATCTGTCGCACCAAATCAAATTTTACCCTACAGACTCATTTCAATATTGTCTTGCCTTTGACATCTTTTATAAACAAATATTTTTATTGATGTTTAGTTTTCCTGAGAAACACAGCATAACCTCTTCAAATCTATACGGGTTCATGACTGATGGTGGTACAACATATCTCTCTTGAAACTTGTTTATTACCTTGCACTCTTCTTTAGACAACAACACGTATTTCGGTGCCTTTTTATGGAAATTGCTATGGCGTACGATACAATCAACCACAACATCCTCTCATACAAGCATTACAGTCTGGGTTTTGTGTCGCCATTTCATGTGTTACACAGAAATTTCTTACTTAATAGCACCCAGGTGGTGTCCTTAGACAATGTAGATAGTTTTCAGGCCTTCCTGAGCTCAGGAGTTCCAAGGAATTTATATTGTTTTCAGTAATATTTAACATCTATGTAAAAGACCATTCACAAGGTAACGACTGATTCCTAAATTGATCTAAGCCTGTATGACACTGTCATATTTTTAGTTACGTATTTTATCATCGTGCGACAGAAATGCTGCAGACTGATATTATAAAATAATGGACTGGATTTGTGCAATATTAACTGTATATAAAAGCATAAAAATTAATTTCAATTGCTTTAATAATTTACTAAAAATAATACTTAGAGCTTCACTGTTCCTTCTGAAGTCGAGCTGTCAATAGTGAAATCGGAAACCAGCGGCATACGCTGGTCTGTAAAATACTTAACACATTTTATTGTGATCTTTCTATCAACACTCAGATATATCAAATATGCGAAAGGTGGAGTACTATCACCTCTTTGCTTTACAACAAAAAAAGTTTCGCGTCCTTGCCGGTTAAGAATAATATTTTCTATGGTTTAGCTTATAGTGTGCTCAGAATTGCCATAACTGTCTTTTTCAATTGTTCACTCCTCTGTCATTCAAAGATTGACAACGTTTTTAAAGGTATCCTAAAGAGCGTTGCTTACAGACACAAAGTCATTGTCTAGTGATAACCTGCTTTTCTTTTTCAGTTCAAATGCAAGCATTTTACTCGCTCTTTTTTTTTCAAACAGTCCCTTAGCGGCACTTCTGGGCAAATGAATTCAGAATCCAGTCTATTCCATCTTTTCACCTTCGTACTATTCCACGTTTTCAAGATTCACGTATTAGATTTTTTTAACTCATTAAAAAACTGAGTCACTTTTTTGCTTTAATCAAATAAGAAATTTAGAAGGCTCTGAAAAACCTCTTTTGTGACATGTCGTATATGGGATCATCACAGCTCTTTCATTTTCTTTTTTGAAATTTTATCATGTGCCCCCGATCTGAGCTATAGTTTTTTGTAGGTGGAAGCGGGTTCTGAATGAACTTTGTATTATTTTATTTAACTAATATGCACGCTCGTAGTGACTTTACAAGATCGACAACTCTTCACGTGAAATGAAGAGGCTAAACAGTTGTGCGCGTTTGATGTTCTTCCATTTTCTGTCTTTCTGTGTGTCTCTCTCTCTTTCACTGAAACTTTTCTCTGTTTGCGCTGTGTGTTCGTGCGTGCGTTTGTGCGTGCGCGCGCGTGTGCATGTGTGGGTGCATGCGTGTGCGTGTGTGTGTGCGTGCGTGCGTGCGCGCGTTTGCGTGTATGTGTTTGCGTGTGTGTTTGTGTGTGTGTGTGCATGTGGTTGCACGCGCGAACTACTTCCACTAAGACTCTGGTCCGACCCGCCAAATCATTTGCCATATTTTTAAATTCTGGATTATTCTAATATGCTTGTGTTAGAGTGAAACACCGACGCAATATTGTCGCCTTGTGCCCTGTGAACTGATAACTCAAGTGTATGTAGTCTTTTTCTTAAGGTGATACTGCGAAAATTGACTTGTGTGATAACAATCCTTAGTATGCCGAACTGCGAATTTCCACGTGTCTGATACTTTCTTTTATTTTGCACGCAATGCATCGCTCCTTTACGCGATTTTGACCACACCGATTTAATTGACTGGTGCGGCACAAAAGCACCTGTTCGGGCTAGAACTTGGTCAGTTGTGTTTGAAAAGTGCCTGATGGCCATTTCATCGTCTAACAAAACTTCCAAATTGCCTTCATGGTTCCTTTAAAAAGTTAGTGCAAAAGCGAGAGGCACGCCATGATCAATATTCATGCATATAAAAAAGTGAAGTAATCGTTTCAGTCACACCGTCAGTCGTATGGCCTGCGCACCAACGAATCAACGTGACAAGATTACCTGAGAGTGGCTAAACTCGTCAAACGCAACGATTCTTTGTCTTAAGACATAGTTGGGGGAGAAGCCGAAGGACATTTGCAAATATTTATTGTGTCACAAACCCGCCGTTCCGTTTGTCATTACGCCGTTTTTCATTGAAGAACATTCCTACCACTCTTCAGGAGCCGAACAAGAGCAGCAAGAGAGAGCGCGTGGAGGCCACAATGGCGGTCCATACCGGTGACGTCACGGCAAATATTATCAGGTGCGACAAACACATTTGCTTGTCCTAAATAGCACGGCGCCGGCTTGGGAAAATTGCGTTCTAAAATCAGCGCCGTCCAAGTTGACAGTCTGATATCTATCGTAATTCTGCCCCTAAAGCAGTATTTACTAAACAAAGACCACGTCTTTCCTTTCAATTATGTCGACCTTTAGGACATGATCAAATTGTAGCCCGGCGTGGCTAGGTCATAGCCAGGGTAAAGTAACTGGATCCTGGGACAGTAGCACCATTGACTTCCCAACCTGCTAGCCGGACACAGGCGGATACTAACATACAAATCACACGAAACCGCTCAAAACGATTGGCTAATATGTCTACGTAGCCATGGAAATCATCATCTTGGCCTATTCAAATCTCTGACAAATTTTCGAAGTTTCCAGAGGGTCGTTCTAAACCAATAGCGCCAAGGTCTCCATGGAGCATCATCGTACTGGAAGCGTTCCTCGCCAATATAAGCGTCTTTGGCACTGTGCATGCAATCAATTTGTCAATCATGCCCATCTCCACAGATATCTCTGAATTATATTGTTGTTCTTGCGTATTTTAAAACAGTAAAATTATTTTCAATGCCTACAAACAGCGGCAAAACATGTGGTGGTAGTATAAATATTTAATCCCGTTTCGCCGGTGTGTGGATAGTGCCGAGAGCGCAGCTGACTAAGTAGGCAGTTCGCTCGTGGCCTAACGGTTGTCGCGCGTGCCTTCCACGTAGAACCCTAGAGTTCGATTCCTGGCCGCGGGTATGCATTTTTGTTGACTCTAATGTGATGTTCTGGGAAATTCGAAAACCCTGTTGCTGATTCGAGTTTAGAATGTTTTACACGCCGAACCTTCTACGCCGACTGTTCCAGAAGGCCACGCATGTACAAAAGGGGCTCCGCGTGGCCAGCCGGAGTCAGTTTCGCCCCTGCGTTTGACTCTGCTGTCTCGCCGACTTCGACGCTCGGGACGCTAGCTTATTTTCTTCTAATCCCTTTTTTTGTTTTGGGCACAAATTCGCCACAATAAACGTTTATTTCTTCCTGTTTAGTCATTGCTATTCTGGTCACCATCCGTGACAATAGCAAAATCTCGGTACTCAAGAAACGTCTCCATGAAGCAACCCGTCACCAGCGAACTTAGATCGGCTCACCAAGAACGGAGGGTCAAAGTAAAATTGCTCACTCCACGGACCAAGATGGCGACCATACGGGAAACTTGGCCTACTTTCCCAGTATTCAGAAACGTTAAACCAGCCGAGTAGCATTGTCCGCTTTCGGGCAGATTTCGCCTCCGGGCAAGTTCCCGCATCGGCGTGGACAAATCATTTTATTGCTTTTTTAGAGTAGTGATTATTGGACACGTAGGTTACCAAAGGCGTTGGTGTGGTTGGCTTGCCAAGATTAGCCAAAGTGGAATTAATTATGTTTTTATCAACGGAAATTTCATTCCTGTCACGTTGCCAATATTGACGGTGATGTTTTAAAAACGCGACGGCTCCAAGCTTCCATCGTACACAATCTAGCTTGTCATCATCAATTCGAACACGCGCGCTATCTCATGTGTCGTTCACAACTGATAATCCTCACCTTGACGTTAAGGCGGCGGTCCCACGGCCCCAACCATAATAACGGTGGTTGCTGGGCTAACGCTCATATTTGCGGTGCAAATGTCGCGTCTGTGCGCGTTTTCCACGTATTTCTTTATTTTTGTAAATAAATTGACAATTCATCATCACTATTTTGGTGCAGATGTGATAAGCAGCTTTCAAAACGTAACGCACCATAAAAAAACCAAGTGCGAGTTTTTATATTTTCAGTCATACCTCTATGCGTTCCAAGTCTGTGGACTTGTAATGCATCCAAGACGCGTTTTATTTTATTGAATAGAAGAAGGACTCGTCTAGTTACGTGAATCCGGGTTTTTCCTAATTAACACACTCACATTTTTTATATTTATTTAAAAAGAGCCTTTTTGCACTATTTTGAAGTGTCGTAACTCGGTTTCACGTCATTAAGCAGCCACGACATTTAAGGGAATGCTCCTGGTAAACATATAAAATCAGCATAAAAATATTGGAGTGTAAATCCAGCAGTATTTTTTTTCTAAACACCACTTCATTCTGATAAATTTTCAAAAAAATGTTTTTTGCGCGTTCTTGGTTTTCTCAGATGTCATCTTGGTATATTATCTGATAGTCTTCCTATTTGCATGCTAGAGGAACTTGGCTGGTTCTCTGTAAGGCTGGTTTTGTTGTACTAATATTCAAATTTGTTTGAAAAAAATTACTAATCTTCGGTCTATTTTCAAGCTCGACTCTGTACGCAAGAAACCGGTTTCAGAGAAGAGGACAGCTATTTAAGGAGCGATTCTTTATATGGAGCTTTTCTCTTTCTAATTAAAATCACTCTATATGATTGACACTTTTTTAAAGCATCTTAATTTACTTAAATATTTAAAATAACTTCTGTTGTAGCAGACTGGCACTGCACTTGCGCCATTTTCTTGTAATGTGGCTGAAATTCGATGTTGAGAAGTTCAGGAAAAGTGGCGCTGATTCTGTCCCTGATGTAGGGTGCCTACATGTCTGTCTGTCTCAGGGTGAAGACATCCTTTGTTGCCCTGAATGTGCCAGCGCGTGACGCTCTCGCGCACTCGGTGCGTGACTTGGGCGGTAAAATGGCGCCTATGCATTAGCCAACGCTACGCGCTCGAGCTGAGTGACACCGGATTGCGCTCACTTCAAAATGCATAAAAAACGATGGGGCGGAAAAATGGCTGAGATGTCACTCACTCGAAGCAAAAGCGCGCTTGTGTATGAAGGCACTCTACCATAATGCCGAGGATTCTCGTCTCAAATATTTTCTCGCGCTTCTTCCTCGTTCTTGCAGTGAATCAATTAGTCTTGCAAGAGAAAAAAAAACTATAAGACGAGAGCGAGTTACAAGGCACACGAGCAAGTTCTCGAAAACATCTAGTGCCTAATAATAAGCTATTCAATGCTGCGCGCCATGTTCAAACACCATGAAAGGTGCAAATATTGAACTACGTATGATAGTGACAACTTAAGGGAATTGTTTTTCTTCACTTTAAGATAAACAAGTAGACTTTTTTTTCAGGTTCCAGCATTCCAACCGTGCTGGTTCTGTTTTGGTCGCTATCGTGCAAGGATTTGAGATATTCAGTTTTAATGTTGCTATACACGTAGACAACTTACAGAGAGTGTTATGTCCAAAGCGCAGTGACTGGGTCTCACGTAAGGCAACATACAGCTGGTCATCGTGGCTCAAATCTGAGGCTCAGAAAAGTGGTCTAATAAACCTCTTTCGCATCAAGTGCGCAATCAAAAGCGTTTCACATGGGCAAAACCCTTCCTAGGTCGTCTTTAATTGGATTACTTTTTATTTCATTTATCGAAATAAGAATACTGTGAAACGATCAACTTCACGGTGTTGGTTTGATAATGCAACGACTCCAAGCTTCCACTTTGCGCTTTACACCAACTATGACTCTTGCCCTTTGCAACTAATGATAAGCAGCCAGGGCCGACTTGCTAGACACAGCGTCTCACCTGAGACTGGGGGAAAAAGGGCACTGCCAAAGCCAGCGCACGAACACATCGGGACTCAAGCCGCATCTCAAGACAGTCGCGCGCCCCACTCTTTGCAGTGCTTTTTTCACTTAGTGTCAGCTGAGACGCTGATCTAGTAAGCCGGTCCAGGATCACAACTCGTGAAGTTTCCGGCGCTTCCCATTCATTTTTGGAAGTCCCGCAATCAGTGTTGCGAAATAAAATCAAGCGAGATGTCTCAGTGGTGCCCTGCCATGTTCTCCTATGACCGGGCTAGAGCAGTTTTCCCTGTGGACTTCACGGCTCGCCTAGGCGTAATAGAACATTTTAGCCGCATGGGCGTGCGACCGTATCATGCCATGCTGCCTGGGAAAAGTGGCGCCGTTCATTGTTGTGGAAATGCTCGAGACACGTGCCGCCTGCCACTTCCGGGAGGACATGACGCCTGAAATCTAGCTCAGTGCTGCGCTGTGCTATCTGTGTCGCTATGACCTTGCCAAGGGCTGCACGCTGTACGTGCCTCGCGCATCGGTGCAGCTTGCGCTACTTTTGAAACATGAAGGGCTTTACCATGCCCGACACCACCTGAGCCATCCTGAACAACTGTTCCCCGACCACTGCGAATGAAAATGTGTGCAAATTATACTTGCTTGAAATAACTGTAGTGAGCCGATTTAAATTACGTTTCGGTTTAGGATAATTAAATGCTTGTCAATAAAAACTCGTTTCTTGAGGAGACGAAGAGAGAGAGATGTTTGGCGTAAGCCCCTGCAGGCACACGCCCTCATAACCTGTTGGTCTAATTACTCTAGAAACTTCTCCAACTCAACCTCAGAGCAAAGAGGACAACACGGTGAGGAGGAGGTGCCTCTCAGAAGGAATTAAAGCGCTGTAGGTGTGGTAGAGTTACAGCGACCCCTTCGAGCTCCCGTCAGAGAAAGCAAATACTCCCCGTGCAAAGGCCGTAAGAGATCGCGCCTGTTCACTCTATCCCGGCCATTGTTCTTCCAACTGCTGAACGAGGCAAGCGCATGTTCATTCGCACATTCGGCTTCAAATCTAAATACGTCAGCAGAAAAACGCGGAGTGAAAAACTGCACTGCAGATATCAGGAGTTGTCGACTCAAACCACGAAGCCGCCCATTTCGATCTGGATGAGCATTGTACCGGAGTGCTAAATTTCTCACCCACGTCGAAGCAACTAGGTGCCTCTTAGGATAGTTTAATTTTCCGCTGCATAAACATCTAACAACAAACTACTTAGGGTGCATTTGCACATACGTTTTCTAAACAGAAATAAGCGTACCTTATCGCGTTTTGGAGTCACGTGCGCCAGATCACGCATGCTTGCTAATCCCCGTAGTGCACCACTTCACCGGGAGCCGGGATTGTAACACCGTTCCGAGAGAATAATATGGCGTCGAACGAAAATGTGATGTTGTGTATAAAAAGAATGATGGAAGTTTGAAGTCGTTGCCTTCTTGCACCAACAGCGACAAGGTTGACAGTCTAATATTGGGATTAATTTTTCCCTTCGTTGACAAAACTTTCACCGTTGGACTGTCGACTTCGACATTTTTATTGAGAATGCAGCGACTTCAAGCATCCACCATGCTTTTCACAAACATCAACAAACAAATCGAACGCATCGTTTGACGCCATCTTTCTTTACATGCCGCCGCCATGTTTCTGAACATGCTGGCGGTGCGTTCCAAAACCACGATTGGTGCAAACCTTGAACTACATATGATAGCAACGTCGAATGAAGTTTATTTCCCATGACTCCAAAATCAATAAGCTGGCTCTTTTTTTAATGTTTCAGTTTTTTAACGACGCCGGTAGTGTTATGTCCGACATCGTGCAAAGATCCTTCAGCTTTCAACCTTACTCTACTCGTAGACATTTCGCGGAGACTGTTATGTCTAAAACTCAGCGACCGGGCGTCACGGTGAGACAAAAAGAGCCGGTCATCGTGGCGCTCAGTGAAAGGGAAGAATATACTGCATTCTTGGGACGTGCGCTAAAGATAGGCCGAACGCCCAATGTGCCGTTTTCCAGCTGATTAATTTTTGTTTCTTTGATTTGAATAACCGCAGTATCGATTTTATGACAGCAATTGCTTTGCGGCAGCTTGACCCTCTAAATCCTGCAAGCGCTGCTTGGTGCTCCCGAAAATTCAAATTAAAAAAATCTCTAACTGTATATATAATGGCTCTAGTAGAACAATATTTCTTTGAGTTTATAAACCTCAGTTGAAGTGAAAAAAAGCAATGGAATACTAGTAACTCATTGCTCAAAAAAGTGTTTGAATTACAGAATCGTTACAGCTCAATAAATATAATTTCGACGTTACAAATATTTTTAATATATAATTGAATACAAGTAACTTGTAACGCGGTGCGAACAAGTCTGCCCGCAATCTGCACAACGCGATCTACGAAATAGCCCCTAATAGGGCATTCTCATAGATGCTAAGCTGTGAAATAGGGGCCTAGTGATCAAGTGCTCAATCTGCACTCAATGCTACGGCACGAGCTCCAACTGGTTCCCGGTAGCATCGCATAGCTTTTGTCAATGGCCTAAAGATTCCTAATGGTGATTCTGGTGGCATAGACTGCAATACCCCGCACCTCCACCAAAATGTCACGAATGACAAGTGATGAGGCAATAATAACTAAAGAAACTAAACGTTTATTGGGGCGAACTTGTGCCTAAAAATAAAAATGAAACAAAAGAGAACAGGGCGTCGCGGGCGTCGAGGTCGGCGTGACAGCACAGTCGAACGCTGGGGCGAAAACTGACTGCAGATCGCCACGCGGAGCCGCTTATGTAATCGCGTCGTCTTCTGGAACAATCGACCTAGAAGTTTCGGCGACTAGAACATTCGCACCTCGAACAGGCGACAGAGTTCTCGAATTCACCAGAACATTCAAACTGCAAGAATAAATAAAAGGACGCGTAACTCCCGAGAATCGGGAGTACGCGTCCTTTTCCCGCGAGGGAGTACCCTGGCTCTTCGCGTGGGAGGCAAGCGCGATAACCGTTGGGCCACGGCCGCGCTGCCTACTTGTCGCGCGGCAATATTTCGCTCTTTACGCCGTATGCCATTTTTGGTACCATCGGTCGCTCACGCCGCCGTCGATGCCGGACTTTGGAGTAATGGGGCAAATAAAATTTTCGCATTAAAAACTCTGCTGACGAGGCTATCGGCCCCTTTTTACAGCAATCAACGGTGTGCAGGGCCAATGTGATCATAAAAAGCAATTATACAAACAAATATTCAAATTTATTTAGCTTATCCATGCTGAAAAGTGCCGACGCCCAGTTCATGCGTAAGAGTGTCTGACAGTGCGCTTAAATACCTGTACGAAGCGGTTTCAGCACCGTTTTTCATGCCAGCGAATTTGAAATACAAACGCCGTAACTGACCAATTATTTATTCTGCGTGACTGAGGAATGTCTCAATCTACCTACTGCGTACGAAGTATTCGTTATACTTACTCTTATAATCAAGCGTTGGGATAAAATTCATTCGCTTTTTCCCTTAAAAATGCATCACCAGATGTCAATTTCCGACTTCTCGTGTATGCTTAAATTTGCCGCAGCACACTAGCGCCAGTTGAACCTCTAGCGAAGCATTATAATAAAGTTATGTGCTCGTGCAAGCAGCGGCTGTGAGCAGTTCCGTAACTGAGCTAATCTAATAATATTGCTCCAAGGACTACGCTACAAAGAAAGTGAGGACATGAGCTAAACGACTACGTCACTCTTCTAAGCGTTCCTCTAAGCAGGGGTTGCGGCGCGCATTTTCTCCGCAGTTATATGTCTGGTTACAAGTCGTAAGAGACGTAATTTCATACTTTCAAAAACAATTAGGTTTTGCAAATTCATTCATGGGGACTAGACTCTATAGTAATTCTCAGTCAAGAATAATATCAATATGAGCTCGAAAACCAATAAATATAAAGTTAATTATCGGATTTTAGAGAGTTAGCCTACTTACCACAATGATTAATCCCTCAGGTAATATAAGTAAGCCCGATGTATACGGTGTTGGAAAATAAAGTCATCTAACAATCAAGGTTTTTTTTTTCTTTTTAAGTTTGTTTCAATTAAGGTCGAACACATTGTGTAATAAATAAAAACATATGACACACGTATGTATAAGAAATGAAAAGCAAGCTTCTAGTTAGAATAATTATCACATACGAGAAAAGATTAAACATCTTAAAGAATAACGATATTTCTCGTGAATTAATACTGAATCACGTGAAATACTTAATCCGATCGTAACATTATAGCCATAACAAAATTGCTTCGAAAAGTATGAATGTTGTTTTGAATAGTGATGCAGCTTACCCATATTTGTGGTGCCAAGCTTCGGATGTGAACAGGAACAGGAAGAAAGGTAGTCCTCTGCCAAACGAAGATATAAGATATCAAGTTAGAGTAGAGAAATTAAAGCGAATAGAAAACAAAATCATGTGCACGAGATGCTCTGCCAAGGCCATGTCAGCGGAGGACTGTGTTCCAGCTGAATGAAAGGCAGGACATTACCTAATTAACGAGGCAAAACTGCGGTGCGAAGCAATCAGACCGCCACTCAGACTTGCAACGAATGGAATACCATGGCGCGCGCTAACGTGACGGTGAAGACTGTAAACGAGCGAGCCTCTTTTTGTTTGTTTTTGTCTTAAACACACTCCCTGCCATACTCGGGGCTGTGAATTTTATCTGACGTGCCGACAAAAGCACAGCTAATAACTTATGTGTTAAGAGTACTGCATTCCCATTATTTAATCAGTTCCTGACAACACGCTCACTCTAGCCAAGTTTCTTTTGATTTGCAGCAAATTCATTGAACGGAAACGTCACCAGACACGTGTGCGCTCACTATTATCATCACTGTTTTGGATGGCCGCCATGAGCCACCACGTCTTGAGCAGCTAGCTTCTGCTGCAACACTCAGGTAGAGTGTACTAGAGTTGTGTCTAGTGAACTTTACGTCCGGGTCGGTGGATGGAAAGGGAGGTGTCAGAATCGGCTAGCAAGATGGAAGAGTGTAAGCCTCTTCTAGCACCAGCAGTGCCAGTCGTTGTTTCCGAGCTGTGCTACTTGCCTCTTTCACTTCATCGAGGTCTAGATCCTCTGGTTGGGTTGTGACAGCAGAGCCCTCGTTAGCTAATGCGGCGTGGGATGCTTTGTAGCTCAATCCGCGCGGTCTCGTGGGTCTCCTCGTCTCCCGGGATTTCCTGTGTCAGGCATCCATGCGATGTCCAAACTGCCTCCAGTTGGATAGACGCAAACTGCTTCCATCCAATCACTCAAGGTGGGGAAGGGTATGCATTCGACGCATCGCCACCAACACAGCCCCAACACCAGTGCTGACAAGAGACATTTTATAGGTCAACACATAGAAGGCGACCCTGGTCGCGACCTTAACTGCAAGACTTGCAAAACCGCGGCTACTTGTAAACATGTAATATGGGACAGCAAAGCAAACAAACAACTAAGACAAGACGCACTCCTCAACATTCCGGAAGATGCACGATCTCGAACATAAGAAGAATGGGTAACCCCTCTAAAACAGTAATGAAAGCCGTTTACAACTCCCTTTAACGCCAAACTAGAGCGCAGCTTTGGAGGAACACGAGTGAAGGGTACTGAAGGAAGGGTATACCCATCCTCCCTTTTCCTCGATATTGTCATCCTGCCTGCTACTTCCAGCCACGGGGCCACGAGGCCTCACGGGGCCACGTGGCACCCTTTGATATCACATGACCCCCATGACGTCACGGGGGTCCGTGATCTCGGGAGGAGAAGGGTCACGAGATCTGAGGGTCGCGTGACCTCAGGGGGTAGGGGTCACGTGACCTCAGGGGATGGGTCACGTGACCTAAGGGGGTCACGTGACCTCGAGGGGTCACATGACCTCAGGGGGTCACGTGATATCAGGGGTCACGTGACCTTGGGGGATCACGTGACCTAGGGATCACGTGACCTTGGGGTGGTCACGTGAACTCAGGGGGTCCTGTAACAGGGGGGTCACGTGACTTCACGGTTACCGCCGACGCCGACGGCGACGCCGCCTCGGCCGGAAGCCGGCGCCTAAGAGCTGCGCTCAAAAAATAAACGGAAACAGGTTCAAGATCCTGGACCTCATCGCGCCCATCTTAAAGCAGTGAAGTTCACTACACCCTCATCTACCGCCCCTACTCCCCCTCCTCCCCACCCCTTCATCTTCCCCAACTCCAGCCTGTCATACCGGATGACTTCAGTCAAGAGGTGTTCTGTACCCAATCATCGATAAACGTTTTCTGATCTGATCGATCCGACTGATCAACTCTCATACTTACGACCACTCCATCTGAGCGCTCCCTACGGAAGAGCCTGCTTCCGCCAGTGTTCTAGAGGGTATAGCAAGAGCGGCGCCCCACTGCAATGGCCCGCGAGAATACGGCTCCGGCGCAGATGCCTCAAGTGGCCGCTGGAGTTCCGTGCCCAGGAGAATTGGGGCAGATGGAAGATGTGCGATGAGCGAAGAAGACGACGAAGCTGAGTGTACGCTTCTTCCGGATGCAGCACCAAAGCACTTTTTTTGTGGTGCAGTGGTGGGGAGTCTTCCCGTTTCGTTGCCGTCTCCTTCATAAATACAAAGAAAGACGGACGCACCACTGCTTCGCGCCGGCGTCAAGTCGTCTACCCGGTCAATAAGGGCGGCCACCAGCGATCGTGGCAGTCGCTGTTCCGTGCGCCAAAGGAGGAGTCGCGCAGACTACAGTGGGAAAAAATTCTGTCGACGAAGTTAAACGCTTCACCGAGACATCAGTTGTAGTGCAGCGGCATTTTGAATGCGCTTATCCTCGGGACTATGGTGCACATCGTCAATGGCAAAGAGGTTAGGATTCTATGCCGCAATATATTATGACTATTTTGTAATTTTTTTGCTTACTGTGTTGCTGGATATCTGTCATGTGCTTGCTTGTATGTTGACGAAGTGTATTACCAGTTTTTGAGAAGTCATAAAGCAGTGAGTTGGAGAATATAATTTTTTTTTCTTATATTAGGGAATGTTGAAGTTCGTGTTTATATCGTATTTTAATGCTTCATGTACACTCAATCGAGGTATTTTTCTTCATAGACATCCTTCCACAAAATACAAATTGTTATATGCGCAGCCAGCTGCAGTGGCACCTGGCCGTTCCCAATCGCGCTGGGTTTTGCACCTTACACAACGCTGGTCCCGCATCAGCAACACGATGACAAAAAAGCAATACACCAGTTTATTGTTCCTCTTACCATTAAAAAAGTGAGAGATTTATTGATATTTTTGTCTATTTTTCCTTGTTATATCAGTATCGCGTGGTTTCTTTCGCAGCCATTAAGTGTACAGCCCAAAATGATAGCGTTGCTGAACGACCTGCCAGTACTGGGAAGGGGGGTGGGTCGATATTAATCAAACGAGTTCCATCAAAAACACGCGAATAATAAAAGTAGAGGATAGCACACATTTTAGAGGCATTAGTGCAAAGGAAAACATACAATTTTTCACATTAGCACTTGTTCTGCGTCGCGAAAAGCTCCAGTAGAACCACAGTAGTACACGCCGAGCAGCGCCGATGACGAGGCTGAGAGGGCACGTTCCTGTAGCAATAACTAGGAGGGTCGTGAACAAAACGAGGCCATGCCCGCTTGGCTCCAGACATGAAGCGCGTGTGTCGCCTGTGCTTCGTTCTTCTTTATTCAAGCCTCTTGCCACAGTTCCTAGATCACAGAGCAGCCGCGACGGTGTCGTCTACGCGCAAAACCTTCACGCGGTGGCCGCCGCTCTTTGCACCTACAACTCTCTAGAACACTGTATCCCGTCTGAGGGCCGAGTTTTAGCGCCGCCTAGTGAGAGGCGTTCTCAATTGGTGGCACGAAACCTCGGTCCTTCTACATTTCTCGTACACCGTCGGTTCTTCTTTTATCCGTGGGTGCGTTCCAGCTGATCGCGCTTTCTGGTTTCAAGCGTGCTCGAGCTTATAAAATATTTTTCTCTATGTGAAGGATACTAAAGGAGTCCGATTTGTTAATTAGTTTGCTTTTTTTTTTTAAGTTTGCGCAGCCACCATCAGATGGTGATGGCTGCTCCCGCGCGCCGCCAACGCCATAGAGTCCAACACCCTATAGCAGCGCGGAAAAAGACGACAAAAATACGGAGTTCTAGGCCTCGCCACGAGGCGCCGCTGAAACTAGGCCCCCTCGGAGGTGCGTGCTTGAGTATTTCCAGATGGAGCGGTTGTTAGTATAGAGTAGGTCGTGATCTGATCGGCTAGCAAGAGAAGGAGCAAGGGGTTAAAATGCTGCGGTGGCGCTGCTGTCGACAATGAGGTGCGTCGTCCTCTCGCGTCCGCTGCAATTCAGGGGCTTTCTTGATCCGCGAGGAAGTATCGCATGCGATATGCGCTTTTTAAAATAAATTTCAAAGTTAAAATATGCTGAATGTACTTTTGTGCTTCCCGTGACCCGAACATAAACCTGCCGCCGCATTTCTCGTCTTCGTCACCGTCGCCGGGAACGGAGAAGAGGGAGGTTTTCCTATCTTTCTTTATCCCCGAAACGCAACCTGTGGTGCACCTTGAAAAACAAGAATTGGGTGCGTGTATGGCATGGGAGCTGCTGTCCGTTCGAGTCAGCTAACCAAGAAATGTTCTTCTTTGTACAGCTCCCGATTTTCGCCTTCGTTTGGTATCTGCGCCCGAGGACGATCGTCGCTGCCGTGACCGTGCTCGCCGCAGTAAACGCTGCGTCATCGCCACCTTCTTGCTACACGGAATCATCCCTTCCTCCTGCGCGTGGCGTCCTCGTGGGCCCTACGTCATCCGAATCGCCATCGATGTACCCAGGATGCAAGTCTGTCGGCCTTTATAAGGATGTTCCAAGCCGTGGCCGCCTCAGTGGGCATGGGAGCTGCTGTCCGTTCGAGTCAGCTAACCAAGAAATGTTCTTCTTTGTACAGCTCCCGATTTTCGCCTTCGTTTGGTATCTGCGCCCGAGGACGATCGTCGCTGCCGTGACCGTGCTCGCCGCAGTAAACGCTGCGTCATCGCCACCTTCTTGCTACACGGAATCATCCCTTCCTCCTGCGCGTGGCGTCCTCGTGGGCCCTACGTCATCCGAATCGCCATCGATGTACCCAGGATGCAAGTCTGTCGGCCTTTATAAGGATGTTCCAAGCCGTGGCCGCCTCAGTGGGCATGGGAGCTGCTGTCCGTTCGAGTCAGCTAACCAAGAAATGTTCTTCTTTGTACAGGTTTGTAAGCGATATTCTTTGCATGCTAAAAGGACGAGTAACCTGTTTCTTGTTGTGCTCCCATGCCCAGGGGTGCTTGTTGATATTGCTTGCGACTCTGTCAATGTGATTAGACATATCTTGATGCTTTCCGGAGATGTCGAGCTGAATCCGGGGCCGATGTCTGCCACTGAACTCAAACAATTCAACGAAATGTTCGCTCTCTTACAAAAGATCGACTCTAACTCTTCCAGCCTCCATGAGGGACAAGCAGCTATAAAATCGGACATAAAAACCATACTGGAAAGACAAAAAGAGCTGGATAGCGCCCTTTCCTCACTCGACAGCAGGATTGCCTCAATCGAAAGCGAGATATCCTATATTGGTCAGGCTAAATCCGCCATAAACGACTTAGAGGACACGCTGAATGTACAGGTTGCTACTACCTCGAATTTATTGAGTCGTATTGACGGCCTAGAAAATCAGTCGCGTCGTTGCAACCTTCTTTTTTACGGAATGCCGGATGACGCTGGGGAGTCATGGCAGACGTCCGAGCAAAATATAATCACCGTCGTGAAAGACAGACTTGGTGTCGCCTTGGGAAACGCTGATATTGAACGGGCTCACAGAGTGGGTGGTTATCGGGAAGGAAAAATTAGGCCAATAATTGTGAAATTCGCCTCATTTAAATTAAAAAACCAGTTGCTTCTTTGTGGCCATAAGTTGAAGGGCTCCCCCTACTCGTTGTCGGAGGACTACTCGCCGAATGTTCGAACTGCGCGGAAGTTTCTTCTCGACTTTGCCAGGGCGCAGAACGTATCATTTAAGCTTCGTTTCGACAAGTTGCACATTGGTTCCAGGACTTACAGTTATGATTCTCAGTCTCTGTCCGTAAAAGAAATCCCCAGATAGGACGCGCCGGGGGTGGCTTTCTTCATAACCAAAAATCAAGTTGCGGTATTAATGTATTGTACACGAACGCACGTAGTATCCTGAATAAACGCGACGATATATGTTCTCTTATTTCTTCGTGTAATGCTAACGTCATCGTCTTAACTGAGACATGGCTATCACCTGGAATTGAAGATAGTGAGATATTTCCTGAGCACCCTAATCTGGTTATTTACCGGCGTGACAGGGATGATCAACGTGGAGGCGGTGTCCTTATCGGGGTCGATGAAAGTAATGAAAGCACCCTTGTCCCGACTGCTTCGTGCCTCGAAATGGTCTGGGTACGAATACAATGCAGTTTCAAACCTATTTTGGTAGGCGTTTGTTATCGACCTCCTTCGGAATCCCATTCGTTCACCAGCCGTCTGCACGACGACTTGTCTACCCTGTTTGCTCTCTATCCGGCGCACCCTGTTTTTTTATTCGGTGACTTTAATTTTCCATGCGTTAATTGGAACTCTGCGGTCCCCGTTTGTCCTAAAGGGAATGGTTTGTGCAAGGACTTCCTTGACATGTGTTTGGATTTTAATCTTTTTCAACTTGTGTCCGTCCCTACTAGGGTGACGGATTCCTGTTCTAGTATTTTAGATCTCGTGCTAACTACTCATCCGGGTTTTGTAGAATCACCTCTAACCTGTTTTGATGGCGTGAGCGATCATCGGGTAATTTACTGCCCTATATGCGTGGAAATCCAGAAACCGTTGCGCGTTCAAAAAGCATACGGCTGTATGAGAAAGGGAATTATGAGCAGCTCTGCAACACTCTGTCCGAATATTTTGTGTCTTTTAATACTAATTTTGAGAGTAGAAGTGTGGACGTAAACTGGTGTCTCTTTAAAGATAAATTATGTGATTTAGTGGAAAAATATATACCTTGTATTGATATAACAACGAAGTCTTCGAATCCATGGTTTAATCGCAGCCTCAAATCGCTACGCAATAAAAAGCAAAGGCTCTTTCGAGTTGCCCGTCGAGCCGGTACGCCCGAATCATGGCAGAGCTATGAGGACTGCGCTAACATTTACAAAATTGAGTTGAATAGATGTAAAGACATTTTTTATCGTACGACTTTGCCATCATTATTGATTGCCAATCCGCAGCGTTTTTGGAATGTTGTTCGCCCAAAAGACGAGTGTTCGTTACAACTTGTTTCAAATTCAGGGGACCCTGTTCCAGTGAACTTGTGCGCTAATGTGCTGAATGATGTTTTTTCTAAAGTGTTCTCCCGTTCAGACCTCATTACTGTTTCCCCTCCCGTCTCCAGTATATCGTTCCCAATGGATCCTATTCTTATTGATTACGATGGAATCGTAAACATTATTAAATCCTTAAAAGTTTCTTCGTCATGTGGAATTGACAGCATAAATTCCAAGATTCTCCGTAACACTAATCTAACGTCTAGCCTTTTTTTAACAAAAATCTTTCGTCAATCTCTGGAGACGGGAGTCGTGCCTGAGGACTGGAAGTTTGGGAAGGTCATTCCGGTCCACAAGAGCGGTAGTAGGTCATCACCAGCCAACTATAGACCGATATCTCTTACCTGCATCTCGTCTAAAATAATGGAACACATCATCTTCAAGCATTTGGTTTCATTCCTGGATTCTAACTCTTTCTTCAGTGACGTGCAGCACGGTTTTCGCCGTAATTTTTCTTGTGAAACACAGCTTCTTCATCTGACTAATGACTTGTTCTTGAATCTCGACTCCGGATACCCCACTATCGCTGTATTTCTCGATTTCGCTAAAGCATTTGATAAAGTACCTCATAAACTTCTACTTCTCAAACTTTCCACGCTAAATATTGACGCTCATGTACTAATCTGGATTGAATCATTTCTTTCTCAACGCCGTCAATACGTCTATGCTAACAATGCCTCGTCTCACGTCTCTGCTGTTTCTTCTGGTGTTCCTCAAGGCACCGTGCTTGGACCGCTACTTTTTCTCATTTATATTAACGACCTCCCATTGCGTATCACCTCTGTTATTCGCCTGTTTGCTGACGATTGCGTTGTTTACCGTAAGATTACTACTCAAGATGACCTTCTAATTTTGCAAGCTGACCTTCTCAAAATAACCGACTGGTGCCAGAATTGGAAAATGTCTCTCAATACTAACAAATGTAAGTGCATGCGTTTTTCTAATTCATTAGCAGAAACTAATCCTACGCTACTTTTGGATGGGACTATACTCGAATATACAGACCACTATAAATACCTCGGCGTGCATCTTTCACCTAACCTCTCTTGGAATACTCATATTAACAACATTGTACAATCTGCTAATCGAAGTTTAGGCTACATCCGTCGAAATTTTAGATCTGTTCCCAATAACCTTAAGCGCCTCCTGTACGTTACTCTTGTCCGTCCCAAATTAGAATATGCGTCTTCAATTTGGCATCCTCATCAATCAACGCTAACTGATTTAATTGAATCTGTTCAGAGCCGTGCTGCACGCTTCATTTTTTCTGATTATTCCCGTTTTTCGAGTGTCTCGTTAATGAAAGCTCACCTTGACCTTCCGCTATTATCTTCACGTCGTAGGATCTCTCGCCTTTGTCTTCTTCACAAGGTATTTTATACGCCCATCTTTAAACAATCTCTCTTAAACCCCCCATCATACATCTCGGCTAGAATTGACCATCCTTGTAAGATCGCCCGCCCACAATGCTTCACCCTCGCACACCAGAAGGCGCTCTTACCATCTGCGATTGTGGACTGGAATGACCTCCCCGAGAACCTCATCGGCATCACCGACAGTGGAAGATTTCGGGACGCCATCACCAACTACTTCATGTAAACCCACTCCCCTCTGTAACGCC
>JAZHYW010028390.1:0-72464 GCA_037355805.1 Ixodes ricinus | reverse complement strand
TTAAATATCTCCAACAGAACTAGCTTACAATAGGGATGTTTCCTGAGGCATAAGACAACATGGACTATGATGAGCAATTTTACAGTTTATAACACACTTAGGTTGTTTAGACATCCGTATCCTATTGGGCTGAGCAGTCGTGTCTTCGGCCAGTGTGCTTTCCCTTGTGCTAGATTCCACATTTACATTACAATCAACGGTACTTCATAAGTGCAAGAGTGATCTAACAAAATATCACTGTGGCAGCGCTTGTGCCTCATTGTGAAAGACATTGCCCATGAGGGGAAGAAGTTGACGTTCTACATAATCATATATGTGGGACGCATCCATTTTCCAGGAGTTATTTTTCTAATGTTTCTAAATCGTTTTCTGAAGGAAAGTGAGACGGACGGGAGCAACGAGAACTTCACTGGGCGCGTTCAGTAGCGGCTCCCGGAGTCAAGGAGTCACTGACTCCTTCCGCTGGACGGCCAAAAGTCACTTCCGGTGCACGTAACTCTGGGGCTTCGGAGTCAAGCTCCGAAGCACCGAGTCCGGAGATGGTGCACGTAGAGTCAAAGGAGCTAGAGATGACGTCATTTCCTAACTGGTGATAATTTCCGGCGAGAAAATAGAAAAAAAATGGCGGGATAAGCTGCGTCGGTTCTCTCGCGGGTGTGCTGGGTGTGCGGTTTGTTCGCTTTTGTTAATGAAAAGTGCTCAGGTAAGACAAATAACGCGTTCGAATTTCTTGTCCAGGTAAGGCTCTTTTCGGAAAATGCATTGGACCGTATTTTGTTTGGTTGGAATATGCTAATAAACAACGTAAAGGTTCATTTGACGCCGTCTCTTGATCGCCGTTGCACGGAAACTCGGTGAATATCGACGATAGTCCTGTCCGCGCTGAACAGAGCAGGGGAGAGTATGAACGCGAATACGGTAGCCGGTTGGACACTCACGCAGAGCATGATCCCGATTGATGTATTGTTTGCATAGCTAAACTGGGGTGCACGTTGGCTGACGCTCGCTTCGGCCGACAAAACCTTGATCGCCGAGCACGGCCGAACTTCCCGTGTGTATACGAATACATTTTATAGGAAGTTCGTTACGAAGGGCAGAACAAACGTATGGCCGTATAGAAGTATCGCAACCGGCGGCGTAGATTCGCCGAGCACTATATTTTGCGTGTGCTGACGACATTTTTGTCGGTTTTTATAACAGTAGCTGCCTTTGCACCGCCAAGCGAAAGGCTCAATCGCGTTGCATCGCTTCGAACAGCAGCGCTGATGTGTACAGTCACTCGCTTTTTCTTCAACGACCTTGTCAAGACTTCTTCAGTACCGGCGTCAAATAAAAGCGATCGTGCTCGCCATCGTCTGCTTCCAGTTTATTCGGAGACCGTCTGGCACAGGGGAGGAAGCGGAATTTGCGTAGAAGCAGGTTTGGAGCCGCAATTTTGTTTGCCGTTCAGTAGGCGCTCCGAGGACTCCGTCTCGAGTGACTCCGTTCGGAGCTGAGGGAGCCGCTACTGAACGCGCCCACTACCATACGACATGTTTGTGACCCTCAACGACATCAAGCGGATTGAGAAGGGCACACGACGCCAGGCAGTAACCATATTTTGGAGGGAAGTTCGGTACGAAAGAATAAACGCCTTGGTATTGAACAAGGTGTGTGAATCATTGTCATTTGCTCGCCTCTTGCAGGTAGGTCTTAGTATGGCGTCTTTTTTTCCCCCTACAGGTGCAGGCGATGAGAGATAGAACGTAGCCGAAGGCCACCCTGGACCTGTTCCAGCGTAGGAGCCCTCCCGTCGACACTGAGGCCACCCGCTGGGGGACTAAGAAAGAGCCAGTGGCAAAGAAAGCGTACCAGGAGTATTTCCGAGGGTAAAAGCGCTAAACACAACGGAAAAGTTAAAGAAACGAACAACACAAAGCACTCTGTATTGTTCTTTTTTTTTTACTTGTACTTTTTTTTTGCGTTTTTACCCTCGGAAGTGTAGATCACCAACTAGCCGAAGTGCATACCCTTCTACCAGGAGTACATGTGCAGAAGGCACAAGAACTTTTGGCTCCGCGACGTTGGATTTTTGGTCGACGTCAAGGTTGTACCTACAGGTATCGCAATTTTGAATATGCAAAAGCATATTTGGTGTAATATCTTTTTTTATTTATATCGCAATGGCAACAGCTGTAACACTTCTGCAACAAATGATATGGTGTTGGTGGTCGACTTGACAGACCTGATCTAATACAGCAATTCCCATGTCTTGCGTGTGGAGGACCTATGCGCCAAGAACGATTGTAAACTCACTTTTATCGGCTCAGACAGCCTGTGCCTTAGCATGACTTGCCATTGTCAACATGGCTGTTTCTGCATTACACACCTTGGGGTCCTGTGGCTGCAGTTTCTGCTTCCTAGTGCTTAGCTTGAAGAAGATACTATAGTGGGCTCGGCACACGCCGACTGGACAACATGGCTAAACCGCCGATCCTTTTCTACCAGGTCATGTTCCTGCTGCTGTCCTGCACAGAAACCTGCACTCTTGGCAGTCATCCTGACGGTACAATCAGGAGCTCCGGAAGGAGCGAAGACAGCTATATCTACGGCGCATCATTGCATCTGGATTGTCGACACGTGCCGAACTTGGGGGAGGTGCCTCCTGGAACAGCTTCAGCGGCAACGGCGCTGCAATCGCTGCCCATAAAGACCAAGCCTGACCGGACCAACGCCAGTGGGCTCGGCACACGCCGACTGGACAACATGGCTAAACCGCCGATCCTTTTCTACCAGGTCAGTTGGGAAAATCCGACATCGTTTAGAGGCAGTTATTTTGTAATTGTCTCGCCGAGCCCACGGTATTGTTTGTTTCTGGTGAAGAGATGTGTATGTGTGATTAGCCTCTTGGTTTGCGGTGACGTTGAGTCAAACCCAGGCCCAACTGATCATGAGATTCTAATGGAAATTAATGCGAATATACAAATACTGCTAGAGCGCACAAATGGTTTAGAGGAAAAGTTGGAAAACTTGACCACGAGGGTGACGTCGATTGAAGACCGTATGACGGCCCGGGCTGAGGAACTTCAAACGCATATTCAAGCCCTGGAGCACAAGATAGATGAGCTGGAAAACAGAGAACGAAGGAACAACTTGGTGATACATGGGCTGACGGAGAGTCCGCAGGAAAATTCGTCCTCGTTAAATACTACGGTAGTCAAGGAAATATTCGAAAAACATTTGGAGGTATCGATAACAAGTACGTACGTATAGAGCGGATCCACCGTCTCGGAAAGCACAGAGAAGGCTCACAACGCCCCGTCGACTACCGGAAAAAAACAGCTGATACTTAAAAATGCTAAAAAATTAAAAGGCACAAATATATACATTGGTGAAGATTTTTCATACCGTGTTCGCTCAGTCAGGAGGCTTCTTTGGAACAGCTCACGAGCCAACAGGGAAAGGGAGGAAAAGGTGTATTTGTCATATGATAAGCTGAGGATAAATGGTGAAGTGTACATATGGGATGACCAGAAAAATGAAAAAGTGAAACAAGTACAAACTTCTAGCCAGCGCCGTACTCCCTGCGCATGACATAGAGAGGAAGAAAAAAAAGAACTAAGACTGATATCCCTAAATGCACGAAGCTTAGTTAACAAAACTGACCAACTAGAAGCTTTAATTTATTGCTACGACCCGCATGTTTTTCTGAAAAGCGAAACCTGGCTGAATGATAATATTCTTGATAACGAAGTCGTACCGCCAAACTATAGGTTAATTCGCAGGGATAGGTGCGGCAGAGGTGGCGGAGTAGCTATAGCGATAAAAGACAACTTGGTTTTTCAATCCATGGAGCATGTTGGTGACACTGAAAGTGTGTGGTGCAAGTTGGATTTCTTCGGAACTTGGATAACTGTTGGAACCGGTATATATAAAAGCCAGGATCATCCTCTGAGGACTTAGATAAAATCATGGATTACTTGATCGCGAACACTAACAGTCGAAGTAAATTGATAGTTGGAGGAGATTTGAACGCTCCGGACGTCATTTGGTCGGATGATGGTGTGGCTGTCCAGGGAACGAGGATGTCCGACTCGCTTCTACAATTGGCTTTCAGTCGCGGTCTCCGTCAAGTTGTTACGGAACCTACGCGTGTTACTGACACAACATGTTCGCTACTCGATCTTTTGTTTGTTATTAATCATTTCGATGGTTGTGAGGTTTCGGTTCATGACGGAATATCTGACCATAAGTTAGTATTGTTAAAATGTAATATTTCTGTTTCTAAGGCTAAACATTATGAAAAGAAGATGTACTATGATTTTGGTAGGGCAAATGATGAATCCGTTATTGACTATCTTGAGCAGTGCCTCGATAACTTCAATCAGCGGACTGAGGTAAATAAAATGTGGCTGAGCTTTAAGTGTATAGAGGACCATTGTCTTGCTTATTTTATTCCAAAAAAGACCAAAAAAATAAAACGCCGAAACCCGTGGATAACACGGGAAATTCTGCACGTCAAACGCAAGCTGAAAAGGCTTCGGAAGCGTCGATCTAATTATGTAAATCAGCAGGCGAGGCAACTAAAAAGCTTAATAAAATTGGCTAAAGAGACGTACTATACAAGGACGTTACCTGAATGTTTGCTATCTAACCCCGAAAAGTTCTGGCGTCACCTATCTCCTACAAAAAGTGGTATTAAACAGATATCTATTGACGGCAGCCTGGTGAGTGACAAGGCAATAATAGCCGTTAAGTTCAACCAGTTTTTCCAGTCTGTATTTACACGAGAGTCATGTCAGAACATTATTATTCCACCTGCTGATGACATGAGCAGTTTTATATCTGAGGAGGGTGTTGTTGCACTACTACTTTCACTCGATGAAAAAAAATCCCCGGGACCAGATGCTTTGCCGAATGCCTTCTTTAAAAGATATGCAGAATGGGTGGCCAAACACCTTGTACGAATATTTTCTATATCAATCAAGGATGCTGCATTACCGAATGACTGGCTAGTCGCTAGGGTTGTCTCTATAAAGAAATCTGGCAGAAGTGGCTCAATAGATAACTATCGTCCTATTTCCATGACTTGCACGGCCTGTAAATTACTAGAACATATCATAACCAAACAACTCGTTTCTTTCTTAGAAATGCATAATGTTCTAAACCCCAACCAACATGGTTTCCGCAGTGGCCTGTCAACGGTAACCCAGTTGATTGAATTTTACCATGAATTAGCCACTTACGTTAACAACCGTACGCAGGTTGATGCAGTGTTCATCGACCTGTCGAAGGCATTCGACCGGGTACCTCACCGCAGACTAATTAAGACATTAATAGACCTCAAAGTTCCCTTTTCTTTGACTAGGTGGATCAATGCATATCTTTCAAACCGTCAACAATTTGTGGATATAAATGGTACTTCCTCAGGGCTGTTAGATGTTCATTCTGGGGTGCCCCAAGGTTCTGTCTTGGGGCCCCTACTTTTCTAACTTACGTTAACAGTTTGTTCCCATCCCCTGATGATGTCCCAATTAAGCTAAGAATGTTGGCCGACGACTGCATCATTTACAGTCCCGTCTTTGCAATACAGGACCAGATAAAAGTGAGTGACGCGTTGGCTAACATTGCGTCTTGGTGTCGTGAAAATAACATGAAGATTAATATTAGCAAAACTCAGTACATGCATATTACAACAAAAAAAAAGCTATCTTAAACTTTAGCTATGAGGTTGCTGGCGTAGGGTTGACTGAAGTAGACAGTTACAAATATTTGGGAGTGATTTTGTCTAGTGACCTTGGGTGGAAAACGCATGTGGAGTATGTTAAAAAGCGGGCAACTAACATCACGATCATCTGGTGGGCTAGTTGGTTGATCATTATGTTGAATTAACAGCGCAAATACGACAAGGAAGGATAGAAAAGGGAGACAGGATAGAGCGCTGAACTAACAACTGACGTTTAATGAAAAGGAGAAAGAGGAAAAGAACCCAAGAATGCTTTTAAAACATGCATAATGAAAACCCGCAAGAACATATGCTATAGCTTGAGTTGCCTGAAAATGAATTGCTAAGAATCCTAAGCTTTAAGCTGCTTGCTTAAATGACTTTTTGAAAACGATTGAGTCCTGGGACGACGTGCATAGAAACTCCGGTAGAAAAAAGAAAGAGGAAGTTCACGTTTAATATATTCACAGATACATTCACAAAATATTCACAATATTCACAGGAAACATCGACAGTCAGGTACGGATTTTCGCTCAATGTGAAAGACCTGTTTTATTCGATTCCACATTCAAAATTTTTTGCAGCCGTCAAAGAGTGTATTGAGGCAAAGGGAACCACGTCCTTTCAAAACGAATTTGGAATTTCGGAAGAATCATTTCTAGAACTTTTGCAATTCTACCTTTCTGCCACGGTCGTTGCGTTTGAGGGCAAGACGTACTTGCAAAGAAAGGAATTTGTATAGGGTCGTGCGTGGCTCCGGTCCTCTGCGATATTTTTCTATCGCAGTGTGATCGGGCAATAGCTAATGCCCTTCCCATCGGCCAAGTTTCCCGTATTTTTAGGTACGTAGACGACTACCTGGTTCTCCTCACACAACGTCCGGCAGACAATGAATTACAAATATTTGACACCATACAATCCACCTTCTTTGAAAAAGGACAAGGGCTCAAGTTCACACATGAGTTACCGGTGAACACCGTCCTTCAATTCTTGGATCTACGACTGTCTTTCTTTGAACATCATACTTGTTGGAAGTACGCCCCAAGGTCCAAGGAAGGCCTCCTGCAATACGATTCGGCACATTCGAAGATTATTAAGAGAGGAATTGTAAAAAAAACTCCCTAAATGCGGCGCTAAAGAAATCCTGTGTACATTCAGCGGGGGAAAGCTTTCATGATCAAGTGCAGCGTCTTCAGGATTCTGGCTATCCAAGTTCCATCTTGTATGACGTCGCCGAGTCCATTATCACCTCACGCGGACGACAGAAGATACAAAGGGACACAAATATCCGACCGGCTGTGATTCCATACATTCACCGCATTTCCCACAACCTTAAGAAGATTGCATCGAAGTTTAACGTCAAAGTCGTGTTGTCTGCACCGGACAAACTAAAGAAGTTGTGTCCGAAAATTAACAACAAGCAGCAGCAACAGGGTGTGTGCGGAGTTCAACATCAACAAAGATACGTCGAATGCCAATGTGCAGTCGTATACGAAATACCGTTTACTTGTGGGAATATGTATGTGGGTCAGACAGGAAGGTGTGTCAACGATCGTCTAAGAGAACATGCCGTGTCACTAAAGTCGTCGCCAGCAGGCCACTTTGCCATACATGTCAGGGACTGCCAGTGCTCCGCCTTGTTCAGGAAAACAAAAATCCTGAAACGTTTCGGGGAACGACGAACTCGCGAGCTGTTCGAGGCACAGGTTATTCTGTCCAGTGGGGGTGTTTGCGTAAGCGCGCCGTCCGTGGCCTTGTCACCAAAAGAACTTTATTTTTTAAGTCGCGATCTTTAACGATCCTTAGTATCTGTGAATATTTTAAACGTAAATTTCCTCTTTCTTTTTTCTACCGGAGTTTCTATGCACGTCGTCCCAGGACTCAATCGTCTTCAAAAAGTCATTTAAGCGAGCAGCTTAAAGCTTAGTATTCTTAGCAATTCATTTTCAGGCAACTCAAGCTTATAGCATATGTTCTTGCGGGTTTTCATTATGCATGTATTAAAAGCATTCTTGGGTTCTTTTTCCTCTTTCTCCTTTTCATTAAACGTCAGTTGTTAGTTCAGCGCTCTATCCTGTCTCTCTTTTCTATCCTTCCTTGTCGTATTCGCAACATAATGGGCAACTAACAAATTGTGGTACCTGAGGAGAACGCTGGGTAAATCTCCCTCTTCCGTTAAAATTCTTGCGTATAAGACAATTATTAGACCTGTGTTAGAATACGCGTCCGCAGTGTGGAGCCCATGGCAGAGCTTTCTGGTCAGAGAGCTCGAATATATTTAATCGTTAGCAGTGCATGTAGTTTTTTTCAGATTTCAGACGAACTACGTCTGTGACCGAACTTAAAAGGAGAGCCAATATAAGCCCTCTGTCAAACAGAAGAGAGAGCCAACGGTTGAAGCTGTTCTTTCAGATTTTCAAAACCAGTATAAAAATTGATAGCTCGATTTACTTAAAACCAAAAAGTTTTTACTCGGAACGCTTGCATCACTCAAAGACCGTAGCCCTTATTTAAGCTCGAATAAATAGCTATAAACAATCTTTTTTGTGCATACAATTGATTTGTGGAACAGCCTTCCCGGTGATGTTGTCGATATTGATTCACTCTCTTCTTTCGAAAAAGCCGTAGATAGTATTTTTCAGTGCTAAGATTGCTTTTATTGCTGTTATGACATCATTTTTACTGTCTTTATTTTTTATTACTGATATTACTGCTGTTACATTTACTGCTGTACTGTTACTGTTATTACTAGTATTATATTTGGTTACTGTATTACTGTTGATATTGATTGATTCTCTTCTTTCGAATAAGTCGTAGATATTATTTTTCGGTGCTAAGATTGCTTTTTGTTTAGAACTGTTGTGTTCATAATTTGAATGTTCGACACTGTATCACCCCACTCCTGCCTTGGCTCTATATTGGGCTGGCAGTATTGATAAATAAATAAATAAAAAATCGGACAACAGTTGTCGAAACTACTCTTCCGAATCCCCAGAAAGGTGCATCACCATAACTATATATTTTATTATCAAATCAATTCTTGTACATGCTATACTACCAATAGGAGGAACAAGCACCTAATGCTTTATTTCAACTGCAAGCCACTACATATGTCGCTCTTCAGTGAAGCTGTAGATATAGCTGAAAAATGCATTAGAGCTCGCATAGAAAACTTATTTCATGCTTCATATGTAAAAAATGTCAGGGCATGCTGTTATTATCACCCTTTTTCCTTCTTACTGGAAGTGTTCAGAATAACTTCCTTGGGGTCTCTTCAGACGGGATCTGGACCTGCAGCTGTCACGGTGTGGGCACCTGGAGGTCAAGTGCCCATGGTCATTGCGGCAGGAGACGTCCAGTGCCACACAGCACGAGTGCTTTAGAGATGACTTGCAACTAAAGGAGTTACAGAAGCACTACACACAGGTGCAGAAACAACTACATGTCTGCCGAAAGGAAGCGGCGCACTTGCTTGTATGGACGCCAAGCGATTGGGTTTTGACGGTTGTGCCTGTTGACAGATGCTTGGCTGCTCCTGTACTGGAGAAAGCACGAACATTCTGGGCTGACCATGTCATACAAGAGCCACTGTGTGTTTGTGGTGACCACCAATGAAAATGGAAGAGCGGTCCTGAGGGTATGAAGACAATGTGGTACCGGGGCCTAGCGAAAATAGTCTTTGCTTAGCCACTGTCATCACTTTTGTTAATGATTAATGAACCATAATTTGTATCCACAAAACCAGGCAGCAGAAACGTCGAATAGTACGCTACAAACCCCTAAGCACCACTCATAAAGCAATATCTCGAATAGACAGCTGCATTTTTGAAAAGAATGGGCGCGGTTGAGCAAGTCGCAACGACACATTTTCTCTCCTCAACTCTCGTAAAAAATACGAAACAGCACTCGCATTGCTGTATTGTACCCTTTTTATTAAAACGAATATGGCCATCCCTCCAAGTTATTGCCGTATGGATCATGTGTCGGGGTTTCCAGCGTCCCGTCATATGGTTTTGTTGCCTTGCTTTGCGAATTCCGGTTCATCACCTCTTTCGGTTTTGTCGATTGTGCTGGCTCCTGTGCATAGGTTTCATTATCTATTGCTGTTTACTTATATTTCTTCGAACCGGCTAACATATCTAATACCGTGTATAATCTTCAAGCTGTGTATTTGCTGTGCATGAAATAAATGGTTCGCATATTTGAGGTTCGCACCCGGTGTCCGTGCTAGTGACTACATAGACCTTGACTTAACACAGCACTGAGCATTTTCAAGCATTGTTGCCTTGGTGGCATTTTCAATTTCAGCCACAATGGTTACAATGAACCAGTGATCTAGTGATGTTGGACGTTGTCATCCTCCTGCGAGATAGGCAGGCTGCGACGAAAAGAGAAACAAACTTCATTATGATCTTTATTTTCCTACGATATGACAAAAAAAGTGATCCCCAGTTAGGTAAAAAAAAGACAAACAATAATTAGGGAGGTTAGAAAGTACACAAAATCATGTCATTTCTAGACAGGCAAGACAGAACCGGAAACAGATCATTACAGTATATTTCCGTAGCAAATACAGAAACTAGTCAAAATTAACTGAAATGGCAGTCGTAGCGCGTATGCAACTCACTAAGTGAAAGCATGTGCAACTTGGTATTTCTACAACACTGTTCCCACAAACCCTCAATATTCTCCAACATCTAAAGCTTGCTTGATTGTCCCTGCCGCTAAATAAAGCATTTCTCCGCTTGGGCACCGTTTTGGCAGCTTTGAACATCTGTAAGTTTTCGCACAGCCTTATCACCACAATCATGCTATCAGTTGCTATCAGTCTTTGCTATCAGTTTGGAGAATATTCGTTCAAAGATGGAATCCGTGATTTCAGAGGACTTTTGCATTAGAATGAAATTGCACCTCATTAGGTAGGTCATGATTTTGCTTTTTGGATCAATATGTCGGGAAAAGGGGTGGGGGGAGATAAGAATCCCTTCTAAGGATTAATTCCCTAATTTTTTTAAATGCGATCCAACTTGTGAAGCAAAATATTGGAGACTGGTTGCAGTGTGCCAGCGTGACGCAGCTCGAAGCGTGTGGAGCGAAAGCACGTTGCAAAACCTGGAGGCATTCGGTTCAGTTTCCACCCATCTCGATCTGGATGAAAATTGTGCCAGCACGCGTTCGTGTAATTACTGCTTGCACGGTGCACTTTAAAGAGATACTACAATAAAATTTCGGCGCTTATTTTTGTGTTCATACGCGTTCAAAGGAGCAGTATCACATCGGACACACCACTATCTTGTTAAAAAAAGACACGAAAAGGAATTTTAAAAGAAATTAGATGATTGGCAAAGAGCCCCTGATGGATGTCGCTAAAGCCTCGTTTGTAATGCCCGTCTAAAAACCTTGACAGGTAGTGACGATAACTCTCCTCCTATAGTCCGTTGCAACTCAAGAAGGTAGGTCGAGGGTAAGACGGGCCGGGGAGGACGAAGCCGACGGAACGCTAAAGAGAGGAGGTTTCCCCCTCTCTTCTAGAGCGTTCCGTTTGGTTCCTCCTCCCGGCCCGTCTCACCATCGCCCTACCTTCTTGAGTTGTAACGGACTATAGAACTATACATGCTTTGAACCTGACGTCATCCCGACAGCTCTATGGCCAGCACAAGAGAAGAAGTGAGGGAGGAACTCCCCACTCAATGGGACTATTTTGTGTATCCCAGAGGTCGCCATTTTCCCTCTACAAGATTGCAGAAAACTAACCCGTCACTCAAAATTCACACAAAAGCAGCTTTGCGGTTAGTTGTGGACCGATCGCTTGCGTGCTTCGACCGTTTCGGTGGCTGGAACGGCTAGGACATCCTGACCACGTCGGCCTCGCCGCAGCTTTGCTCATCCCGAGACAGACTACGTCACGATTGCGCCGGATGTCAGGTGCTTTCCGTTGGCTGATCTCCGAGCGCTTGCCAGAGTGGGCCGTTTATAACGAAAAATGCAGCCATCAAGCTCAAAAATACGAACGTGCGATTGCCATTCACGAATATTGTGGATCATATTCAGCCTATTTCTAAACACGACGGGTACATTTCAACTTTCGTTGAAGTATCCCTTTAAAGACCAAAGCTTAGCGGTTTTACTGGACACTGGCCAAACTACGCATCTGCAAAGGAAAGCCAAGTGTCTACATTTTGATAGCTGCCTAACTTAATGCTCTTAAGCATCTACACAACCCAGCTTTTTTAGAAAATACAAATTTAAATATAACAGTGTAAGAACTAAGGAGTAAAAGGTAATGAAAGAGTTGCAGATAATTATTGTCACCCGCAGGGCCGAGAAAGCAACACTCGGTCACAGACTTCTAAAAGATCCGCGTTTATTTTGGTTGCGGTTGCAACTTTCGTCCTGCTTTCTTGTTCTCGAAAGTGCCAGTTCATCCTCGCCCCGAGCGCGACGCTCGAACCTTCTTTGCCGGGCGAACTTTCGAGATAGTGACGCACTGTAGATAAGCCGCTGCCCGCGACCTTGTCGAGTCAGTCTCGCTCTCGCTCTGTTACGCTGCCGAATCGCCGCCTGCTTTACTGCCGACGCACATTCTTTACTTTTTTTTTGTTTAGAGTTCGCCGATTAAAGCTTTATTTTTCAGTTCACTCTAACAGCTGGCTTCGAAAACTTCAAAAAAATAAATGTCTGTGGCCACCGAGCTTTTCAGTATGTTCCTTTAATAAAGAAGCGCACTCAGGTTAGGCAGGTTGCCCTGCCTTAATCAGTGCACAGTACCTGCCTCACAAAAAGCCCCTACATCAATTTTCGCTTAAGGTTTGTGATGCCAGAGAATACGAGTAGGATGTTTGTGGCATGTCGCAGTAGCGTTATGGATGGGCAATCTATCCTGGAGAATTCTGAAAAACTTGATGCGACCAGTGGCACGCTCTACATGAACTCTTCTCTCTGACATTTTCCCGACTGTCTCCACTTCCTCTGCAGGGAGCTGTCGGTTGCCCTTTGTGTACGCTGGCACAATCAGCCTAGCTCCGATCCAACCAATGTCCTCGCGAATAAGGAACCCCTAGTCAGCTAGAACAGTGTCCCCATTCTCGAGCTTGTCCAGCAGCCCACTTCTCTGCGTAAGCTTCTTGTACGACACTCTTCCTCCCCCTGCCTTTGAGATGAAGCTGACTACACCGCACGGCTTGGCACCCACAAGAAACTTTATAGTGTTACATGACTTCTAGTGCGAATACGTTTGCGAACGGGCGGTGAATGCTAGTGGCCGCTGAATGCGAACTTCTGAGCAGTCTATAATCACACGACATCGCGGATAGTACCGTGCACCCCCGATGCACAAGGGTCGGCATTGTCCATGCAAAGTCTGGTCGTGTAGGCCACATGATAAACTTCGAAAAAGTCTCTGCCAGTAAAGGAATTAGCTTTACCATTATGTTTGCAACTGACCCCTCCAAGGCTCCGACACATGAACCGGAAAGCAACATCGCGGTTCAGCAGAGCGGGACGCAGCTTAGCAAGCACCATGAACACAGCATCTCCAAGGGACACAGCTCTTGGCACGTACTTCGTGCCTTCTTGCACCAGCTGTACAATCAGCGAAAACATGACCATACTCGGCAAGCCGGTATAAGACTGCACGGCAAGCCGGTATAAGATACAGAAGACGTACCTCCTTCTGCAGGGTTTCAAACTTGGAAGCTGAAAAGCAGGCCACATTTTGTACAAATATTAGTACCACTGTAGAATTGAGACAGATTTTAAACGGTGTCCCACCGACTTACAGCAGATGAAACAAGAAACTGCCACCACCACATCTGTTGGAGTTGAAGTCTCGGCGATGAGCCTTTCCGAGCTTAAGCTTCTCAGAACAATAAGCAAATAAGAAAGAATAGACAAGAATAATACAGGAATAAATTTTCACTAAAAATTCATAGTAGGCGCCACGGGGTCGAGAAATGTCACCCTGGTATACGGCATGAAACCGAAACTAAGCGGGGAAGAGCGCCGGTAACGTTTTTGTTCCAAAGTAAGTGACAGGGTTTACGAATCAGAGGTTTATCGTATCGCTCTCAAGAGCAGTGCCTTATCAACCACGTATGACGTGTACCTAAATGCTCCAGCGCATTTCCCATGTGGGCTGCCTTATGCCGATGATTGTGGAGCTCCCTGATGAACACAAATCTAATCTAAGCACCAAAAAAGCATAGAAACATGAAGATGTTTTTCTGTTATTGCCGTACAATGTATCAGTCATCACATCAAAAGTGGGAGTGTAACAAAAAAAACAAAAAAACAGCCCGCGAGTGGCCAGGCTGCGCGGGCAGATGATTGCATACAGTCTCTCCAGCCGCTGCAAAAGCAAATTGTTGTGTGTATGTTTATAAAGCCGGTAGTTAGTCTGTCTCAGCTGCAAATGAGCAATTTAGCCAGTGTGGCCCAACCACTAACCCGGGGTTTTTAACGTGCACCACGCAGTAGTGATACACGACCGCACGCCGGTACGATGTTCATCCAGATCGAAACGGGCAGGTGTGGGGATTGAACCCAGGATCCCTGGGCTCTGCAGCGCGAGCTTTCGCTCCACGTGCTCCGAACTGGTGTGCGCTAGACCACTCGGCCACCGATCCAGTGGCGTCACGAGGGTCAGCGGCACCCCGGGCTATGTACCGCGACACCCCCCCCGCTCTCGCGTGGCCCACCGCGACCCCCCCGCTCTCGTGGCCCGCCGCGACACCCCCTGAGCCCTGCACACGGGGCGGTCCGCCCCCCCCCCGCCCCCTTCTTCGGATGCCACTACCGATCCTTCTTTTTTCTTTATTGCAAGATTTTGACAGTGAACAAAGATTCACAATGCACGATACATTTCAATTGGGCATGTACAATAATACATTGTCGACGTTAGTGAAGATGATAATAAAACGCCACCTGCAAGGTTTTGAGAGGCGGTGAGAATTGTTAAAATTTCCTGATCATCGACAGCTTCCAAAGGGCCGGCAACCACTCAAGTTCCAGACATATTTTCTGGTACACAGTTGCTATCAAGTTTACATTTTCAATGAAATAATACCGTACGGGACGGGCATCCAGATCCGCATGACGAACTGTCATCCTACATGTCCAAATAGGATGCAGGCCCGGTAAAAATACGAGCTAATATGGGAAAGGCGTCTCCTCCACAGACAAGAAACGTATTCCACGAGCCATGAGCGGTAGGTCTTTTTTGAGAGTGCGTTGGAGCACGTCCCAGAACAGGATAGCATCCCAGCAGTCCAGGAACACGTGCTCCACGGTCTCCGGTCTCTTGCACAAAAAACAATCCTCGCCTCCATGATACAAACATGCCCTTTTTCGCTAACCATCTCTTTACTGGCAGCGTGTTGGTATGTAGTTTAAAATTTTTAAATAAAAGGTTTTCACAGATCCGGGAACTAGCATTCTTTTCACGCGGGAAAGAACATCATGGTCAGTACTGTCGGAGAATAAAGAGCGATACAGTGGGACGGAGAAAAGGCATTCAACAAGATCTCGCGTCAGATACTTTCGTGTGACAGAGTAAAAGCACTCTCTTAAAAATTGCACACTTAGAAATTGGTATGCACAAACAACCTCTCTAAGGAAGCCCGTTACTTTGCCTTTACATATGTCAGACGTCGAAACAATGAACTCGGGTAGCTCTCTGAACAACCATACCTACGATGACAGTTCTCACAAACGGGTCAGCCAGGTCTCACAAAAATAAAAACCGCGAAACCATCTGTCGTATGAACAAATGCGACAAACTAAGTCCCCCCAACTTCATGCGGCGAAAAAGGTTATCTCGTCTAGTTCTTTCCCACGTTGACTTTCCATATGTACACGGCCATCGCACGGTGCATGCGTTGCAAATGCACACGAGAGCAGTGTCGAACCTGTAACAGGTACCGAATCTTTGCAACAAAAAATAAATTACACACCGTTACCCGTGCGAAGATAGAAAATTCTTTGCCACCCCACTTCGCGGCTTTAAGACTCATCTCCTCTGTTTCGCTACGCCAGAGCTCGTTGCTTTCACGGTTATTGTTCAAAGGCACTCCCAAATATACACTGGGCTCTGTGGACCACTGATAAGATTTAAACACACGCAGAGTCACGTCCCAGTGGCCGTGCGAGATCCCCAAGCATTTCGCCCAGTTCACAGCACAGGCTGTTTGGGCGCAGTATGATCAAGTGAGTTGAACAGCCGCTAAGACGCTCTCTCTATCACTACGAAATATCGCAATAGCATCGTACGCTAATATTTTAACATCACATGCATTTAAAGAAAAATCAAGTATGTTCTCACTCTTTATGACACTTAGGCAGTAGGGCTCAAGAAATATAGCGAACGACAATGGGGAAAGTGAGCACCCTTGCCGAACAGAAGATAACACAGAAATGCGTTTAGTTACTTGTTTGTTAATTACAAGACTAGTCATGCAGTTACATAGGCCATCTTTACTCCATCAAAAATAATTTTACCCACGCCCCGATCCCCCTTCCAGCCGCTGCTTGCACGTTATATTTAACAGTTGAGCACACTGTACCTAGTGCCACCTGCTCCAGTGTTAGAGGTGGCTCAGCTATGTCACATTTGGGGTCATGGTCCGTTTTTTGACTGCTTGCAGCGTCCAAAGTAAGCAACAATAGGAGTTGTGAGACAAGATGGAATATGCACACCTGTGTTCGAGATTTAATAACATACTACTTTGTAATTAAAGGATGTTCATAAGAATGGAGCATCGTAAGCAGATACAGCAAACAACCAATAGACCGATCTCACCAGCTGTTCTGTGCATGCTTGGCAGCACCAAAAATGTAGTTCACAGGGGTCAGACGGCAGTGCACCAGACTGCTCGTGCCGTTTCAAGCTCTGCTCGCGCAGGCCCACGGCAGGGTTTTTGTGAATTATGGCAGCGATGGTGTGGCCAACTGACCAGTGAGAACAGTCTATTAAAGGAAAGGTAGAGCAGTTTTGTATTTAATCAGGAACACAACTTGCGTTCATTTCGCCTTCAGATCAATAAATAGAACAATTATGTTTCAATTCAACGTGACGGTGGGACATAAAAGTGATTTTAAAACAGAGCTGAAGCCATGCCCTTCTGGCATTCGGCAGCCAAACGCTCCGTCGATGATGTCACATACAGTGGCACTTTTTCGTGTTGTCTTACGTTTAACAATGCTTGCGAAGCAAATGGTTTGAATATTCGGGTTCACAGGGTAAAAATTAATAAATTTGAATTTAGGTTTTTTTTTTTTTTGAAGAACCTCTCCATAGAAAAAAAATTGGTTGTGTGTATGTTTATACAGCTTAAAACTTGGTCTGTCTCAACGGACGACGAGTCTCCCTGCTGTAGATGAGAAATTTATCCAGTGCAATACAACCGCTAGCCTGGGGTCTTTGATGTGCACCACGCAGTAGTGATACACGACCGCACGCCGGTACGATGCTCATCCAGATCGAAACGGGCAGGGGTGGGGATTGAGACCAGGATCCTGGGTTCTGTAGCGCGAGCTTTCGCTCCACGTGCTCCGAGCTGCTGGTGTGCGCTAGCCCACTCGGCCACCGATCCCCCAACCTCCGTAGCTTCCCTTTAAAACTGCTGTGCGCTGTCAGTTCTGAGGTTATGTTAAGTACCTGGTGCTGTGTGGTCCTGTGTTAGGGGTATGTCACCTTCGGAGCCTTGGTCTGTCTCTGTACTGCTTGCAGCTTCTAAAGTAAGCAACAAGAAGAGTTGTAAGATAAGGTAGAAGGTCCACACCTACGTCTTACATTGCCTAATCTAGTACTATGTAATTAAGGGATGTTCCCACAAATACGGCACCAATAGCAGACACAGCAAACAACCCAATTGACGTGTGCGCTGTAAGTTCGGAGCTTATGTTGTGCACTACAGTGGAAAAAAGTCCCCAGGACACACCAGCAGGGACTGAACCGCGTCGCTTTGCCACCTGCTGGTGACTCACCTGGCTTTGAGACCACAGAAGAGCGCATGCAAATCCTACTGTGCCTGCAGAGAGGTGTGCTTACCGGCTCTTCTACGATGTAGTGCTTGCCGCAGTATCTGGCGCGAGGCACCACTTCGGCGGTCGCAGGTGATGGATGCCTGCCTCGGATGCAGCGACTAGAGAGAGCGCTGGCGGCTCTGCGGCTCATATCGCTGACCGATAGCGAGCCTGGCTTTCGAATCCGGTTATTCAATGTTTCTCTTTGTAGTGTAATTATAAGGGCACACTGGATGATATGGCATCAATAAAGCGACAAGTCACGCCAGTCAATTGAGCAATAAGCTCATTTTTTTAAAGCCGAGGTGGTTGATCGGGCGATTTACACGGCAAAGCTAAAAGCGCTATCTTCAATCATGGCACCTCACGCCAGATTCTGCGGCAAGCATTGAGACGCGAACAGCGGAAAAACACATGCCTGCAAGCACAGTAGGACGTAAAAGCACTCTTCTGCGGTCTCGAAACCAGACAAGCCATTGGCAGATGGCAAAGCGGTGTCTGTTGTCACCACTCACATGTCCTGGGGAGTTGGGTCCGCGGTAGTACCTGATGCTGTATGCTTTAGTGTTGGGGGTATGGCAGTTTTGGAGTTTCGTGCTGTCCCGGCAGTGCTTGCACCGCTAAAGTAAGCAACAAGAAGAGTTGTGGGATAAGTTAGAAGATGCACACCTGTGTTCAAGATTTCATAACCTATTACCATGTAATTAGAGATGTTCACACAAATAAGGCACCAAAAGCAGGCACAGCAAACAGCCAATCGACGTGTGCACTGTAATTAACGAGCTTATGTTATCACCTGGTGCCGTGTGGTCCTGTGTTAGGGGTATGACACCTTCGGAGCCTTGTTCTGTCTCGGGACTGCTTGCAGCTCCTAAAGTAAGCAACAAGAAGAGTTGTGAGATAATGCACACCTGTTTCGAGATTTCATAACCTACTACCATGTAATTAGAGATGTTCACACAAATAGGGCACCAAAAGCAGGCACAGCAAACAACCAATTGACTTGTGCACTGCAATTCCCGAGCTTATGATATGCACCTGGTACTGTGTGCTCCCGTGTTAGGGGTATGGCGCCTCTAATGTCTCGGTCTGTTCTGGGACTGCTTTCAGTGTCTAAAGTAATTAATAGGAGGGGTTGTGAGACAATATAGAGGTTGCACACCTTTGTTCGACGTTTCCTAATCCACTACCATGTAATTTAGAGATGTTCACACAAACTGGGCACCCAAAGCGGTTAGCTACGAAAAGTAGCCAATTAAAAGCAGGCTTACGTTCCGCAGTTGACACTGGTTGCTGCGACATCGCCTGTGCCTGAGGACCAGGAGGGTAACCTGCTGCTGCGAAACCAGCAGCATCTGAAATTACCAAAAGTCGACTTATCGGATGTTTTAGTTCCGTCCGAGAGCATCCATACGACATATCACACGACTAGCGTAAACGCGTGCGCGACTGTCATAAATGGTCCACGCCGCCACTGCTTACAGACAGGCTCTACTGGATTATTTTACTCACTGCTTAGAATCGCTGCTGGTACCGCTTGCAAGACAGGAACATGGCGAACCGAGCTACTCCGGCGGCGTTCCGCCCGCTCATATCTGTCAACACGGCCTGGTTGCTCTTGCTTGAAAGCGAAAACACTCGGAACAAGGTCCGGGTGTTCAGGGTCGCTTGACGGTGCTCCTGCGTTCATGATGTAATATGAAATATAATTCCTACGAAAGTGTCCGTGAACCCACCTGTAAGAAAGTGCTTCCCGCACAAGCGATCGTGGTCCGACGGCCTTCACTTGTCTCTTTTTACCTCACCTATCCAGCTTCTCCGGCGGATTGGGCAGGCAGGAAACACGTGGAAACTTACGCTCGACCATTTCCTCAACCTTTCCGCACAGCCCCAAGCAACACAGCTCTGCGGAATTTCAACGTGCACGCAAATAAACTTGATTAACTACAGAAACGCCAGCTTCAGACCGGAAGTGCGCCCGACGCGCCACCACCGCGCCGTGACGTAACAGACATGAGTTCGTTTATAGGGGGCAGGATGGCGCTTAGCCGCGCTCCCGGAAGTCGTTTGTCTGCTGGGTTTTATATTTCATTTAGTTAATGTTTTGTTTCACGCTTTTGTTGCATTTTTACGTGGGTTTTAATAATCCCTTTTAATAATCAATCTTGAGAATGGGGCATTGGAACGTGGGGCATGTACACTTAATCCGCTAGAATCTCGAAATTCTCACACATCAACTGGCTTCCAAGAAGACTTCCCGGGCCTGCATGAACTGTTATTGCGCAACAAGCAGGCTCTCTTGATATAACACAAGCAAATCAAGCGCCTTGGACACTGTTTGGACCACCGCTCGTAAGAGTGGGAAAGCCTGTCAAGCGCCTCACTTCCGGGACAAGCCGCTTACTTCCGGTGGCTTCATACATGTTTGCTATTTTCCGCCACTCCTGATGCTCATGTCCGCACCGCCCGATGCTCACGTGACCTCGTAAGGGCGGAAGTGAGAGCTGTGGTCGCAACTCCTCGTTTCACATTTTTTGTATGTTCGGAGCTAAACGGAAGAAACCCTTTTCAGGATCTTGCCTGATATCTCCAGTACACATGCCCTTCCTAAACTCTAAGGTGAGATCCAGGAATTTTATGCAGCTGTTTACGGGGAGTTCATGAGTGAAGGTAAGATCAGCGCAGTTTTGATCGAAACACGTCATGACTGCTTCTTTACATCTGTTGATTGCTTCATTTACCTCAGTGTTGCACAAGATTAGAAAATCGTCCACATACCTAAAAATGGTCTCTATTCGGAGATCTTTTAAATTGTCTTGGATAGCAGACCCGCATGCTGCGAGGTAGAGATCACAGAGATAGGGAGCTACCTGGGATCCTATGCGCATACCGCTTCGTTGTACGTACTGCTTATTTTGATGTGCTACTGCCGTCGCCTTCAGGTAGTTGCTTAGCAGCTCTAAGAAGATATCGAAACCAAAATTAACTTTTGGGCTAGTTGGCTATACATTGTTAAATATCTAAAGCGCAAACACCAAGGAAAAGAAGAGGGTACAGGACAGAGCGTTTACTCCAACTGAGTGTTTAATGCATGCCCCGAGGAAGACATAAAAGAAGAAACTGGGCATGTGAAGGCAGAAAGAGGAGGAAAATTAATGTTATAGGTTATAAACCCTTTCCGGTATTCAGTCTGGCAACTTTGACCACTATCATCATCTGAAAAAATGGTATATGTGCTATACTAATGGCGGCCTTCTGTTTAGTGATGAAGGAAGAAGTTGAAGAGGCTCCTAAGCAGATAATTTGATGCCTATACATTTTAGACGTAAGCGCGGCGTGAAGCAGGAATTGGATGTAAGAGCTGCGTAAGCGTTCATTTCTAACTCGGGCCCAGTCCATCTGTTAGTAGCACACACTCGGCTTCAAACCCCCTTGATGTATAGAATTTTATCGAGGCGTCTATGTTGGCTGGCGCTTCGTTCTGACTGGTTACATATTTTTCGCCATCGACACTGAAAGAGATTGAAAAAGAATTGTACAGTGAAGCGGGTGTTCTCGTTTACCGTTGACTTGCGAAAGTGACGGTACCCCATAAAATAATACAGACCACAGGTTCATTGCCGCCATTAGTACGGTAAAAGTTAAACTGCCATTTGAGTCACCAGATTGGCACTGAATTCCGGAAAGGGTCTATAGATGCATTAAAGAAATTAATTAAATGTGACTTTTGTTTTTATCGCGCTCTTCTCTTTTCTTTGCTAGTGTAAAGGGGTGAAGTCACATTTAATTTTAATTTCTTTAAGTGCATTTATAACCTATAACATTAATTTTCTTACTACTTTCTACCTTCACATGTCCAGTTTCTTCTTTTATGTCTTCCTCGGGGAATGCATTATAACACTCACTTGGAGTAAGCCCTCTGTCCTGTCCCCCCTTCTTTTCCTTTGTCTTTGCGCTTTTAATTTTTACCGAAGATATCTAAGTTGATTCCTGCCGCGTATTTAAATGACAGGGTGCCCTGCTCCTCGATGGTGTTATGGGGGATCTTCAAGAGGCTTGTATGTGGGATTGAATAATACATATCCTCAATGTCGACTAATCCCAGAAGAAATGTCACAGCCTTTTTCTTGGAGAAAAGCAGTTAAACTTCCAGAGTTGAACATCTTGAATGGGTCATGTGGCTGAACATTGGAGAGATGCTTACCCAGAAAAGTCGACACATGGGCTTGCCAAGTGTTCCTTTCTGATATAATAGCGCGGGAACACCTTTCTTATGCGTTTTGGTTGAAAAGAACACAGATAGTTGGCTTCCTTTCACCCATTTTGTCTTTGTGGCGAGGATTGTAAGAAGGTTCGTGTCCAGTATTTTCAAGATGGCCTTTTTGGCCATCTTGAACCGACAACTCGGCTGTTAGACCGAGTTGTCGGTTTAGCAGCCATGCATCGGCGCTGTATTGCCGCTCCCCACTGTGGAACAGCAAGTCGGCGATAGGTCGCGTGCACCACTGTGAAACTACATAGGCGAATAAGTCACGTGCTTGTCAGCTGCTTCAGCGCCGTTTTCCAGTACCGATTCGGCGCTGCGCTGTATGTGTGATTCGGTCTTTTAAAGCGTACTCCTTAAACTCTCCTGAACAAACTTAAACGTTTCTCGATCATTCGGATAAAAACGTTGAGCACATGAGTGCGTCGTGAGTGCAACGCATTCAAATGCAGCCAGAGCTTCCTGCAACCAATTGGCATGAGTAACAATAACGCACGTATAATGTACGCACGACACATTCTGCGCAACCTGGGCTTATCAAGGTGACGAAAAATTTGGATCTACAATATAACAAAAGGTTTGGATGTCAAATCCTTAATTGAGGCAAGTGTTTCCTTTTTTTTTCAGATGCACTGTTTTCTGATGTTATCGATACAAGTTGCAGTGTCGTAGCATGCGAGACTAATTTGTGCAAATTATTTTAAGTGGATAGCTTGCTTTTCGCCTGCGACGTATTTGCTGAGTCCAGATCCCCTCGATTTAGCATTTCCGTTTAAAGGAGTGATATCTTTTGTCAAGCTGAATAGTTCAAGCAAAAACACGACGGCCCCACACATCACTTCAACAGACAGAGTGATAGCCAGCTGAACGTTCCTCGGCGTCTTGTGAGACGTTGTAGTGATTTTATTCGGTGCCACTGTATTCCGGCAGCAAACACTCCTGGAGCGATGACCAGTCGACGACGATACATCCCTCGTGTCTCAAACGGCTCTGGAAGAAAGGCCACAAGTGCTTTGTTGGTGTGCGTGGACATTACACTGGACTAGACTGCACGCCTACTTAAACTAAACTTCATCAATATTTGGCGAACAACAAATTGTTGTGTGTATGTTTATACAGCCGGAACTTAGTCTGCCTCAGTGGGCGTCTGGTGTCTCAGCTGTAGATGAGCAATTTATATTCTGTTTCACCTTATGATGTACCGCAGGAAAGGCTACAAGCGCGAGCTCCCTTGCTCTGGGGCACATCTCGGCGGCACAAGCTCTCGTGACTTAAGAGCGGCTGCCAACGCTATGAGCTCGCGCTTCTAGCCTTCACTGCGGTACAACATAAGGTGAAACGAAGTATAGCCAGTGCGGTACAACCACTTGTACACCACGCAGTAGTGATACACGACCGCACGCCTGTGCGATGCTCATCCAGATCGAAACGGGCAGAGTTGGGGATTGAACCCAGGATATTTCTAGGTTCTCCAGCGCGAAATGTTCGGCAACGGTCAATAAACTTACTTATGGTCATATGAGACTTCATTCGAAGTTGCTTCTTACAATTTATAAAAGTTGGCAGAATCTTAGACATAGACCTATGCTTTGGCGGCGATGAGTTTGTGCTTCCTTGTGATTTAATTTCATTTTAGCGCGCGGCACATTCGTTTCTTACATTTTTTTGCATGATCATAATCGAAACATTACGTGCACCATATTTTCAACCATGAAAAGTTACTACACTAGACCCTTACGCTTATTAAAACGGTTTCTCACTACCACCGCTAGGGGAGTTTTTTTCGGCTTCTGGTTGGCCAAGAAAGCATGCCAAGCCTTCTATCTCCGTCTGGTGCACGCCCTGACTCTGCCCGCGCTCCTTCCATTGACCGAATTCTCTCTATACACGGCTGTGCGCTTGGTTGACTACGTTAGGCTTCGGCTAAGTCTGCTCCGTCCCTGCGGTCTGTCTCGTCTGCTCGCTGTCGCAGCTGGCTTTCTATACGATCGGCGCACCAAAAGAAGTTTCGATGCGAGCCAGCATTCTCATCACGGCGGAGGAAAGCGAACACCTATTGAAAGCAGGGCTTGCACGGTTTTCTCAACCCGTGGTGCCATTCTCAGTGTTCGTGCGTACGACGACTGACATGCTCGCTTTCCAAAGCCGCGCAATTACGACTCGCTTTAGACGACGCTCCCGGCGCCGTGTCGACAGCATCGACCACACGTCGACTTCCAACTGGTCAGGGAAGAGTCGAGCTTCAAATCTCACCTGTACGACTCCGAATCGGTGGACGCCGCAACGAAAATATGGGACAAACAACCCCGTTGCCCCGGAAATGACATAGCAACATGGATGTTTGCCCCAAATTTTCATGGCGGCGTCCGTTAACAGAGTTTTTTATTCACGATAAAAATTACCCTAGATTGTGGCAAAAGATGGGTAACTTAATATTTAAAAAAAGACACAGGAAAAGGATCGTCTCAATAGCCGCGAGACTGAGAGACAATTTCGTGGCCACGCCGACTTCCGTTACACTTCCGTTACGGACGCCACCTCCTGCCCACTAGGAGCTCTTTTCAGTCGCGGGACAGTATTACGGCGAGCAAGTGTTCCAAACTGCCTCTTTGGCGCATCGGAATGCAAAAAGGAGAGCGCCAATCAAAAGAGAAGACAGAGAAGGCGCAGGGAACGTGCCATGACGAGGCAAGCCAAGCGAGCACCATCATCAGTTCGGGTCGGGGGGAAACAAGAGCACGAGGTGCGCAAGGAGCCGGCGGACGTCCACGCTGTATTGGGCAGGAACGAGCAAATCTCAACCCCTTAACTCACAGCCAACAGAAGCGGCCACGTAATCTGGCGCCCATTAGATGTCACCAGCGTTTATCGTGTCACGCACTCGGGTTCGATGTTATTAGGTCAAAGCCAGTTTACGAGCTTCCTCCTTGCGCCATTGCGTGGCGCGTCCGCTCGATGACGCTCGCTACGCTGGAAAGTGAATTTTTTGTTGTTTTTATGGTGTTCAATCAATTAATCAATCAATACTTTATTTTTACGGTTCCGTGTTTTCGGATAAATCCGAAAAACTTCGAAAAACACCCGAAGGTAAAGTTTTTGTCAATTCGGACTTATCCGATAGACTCCGAAATCAGATGTGCCATTCCATCCCCCCTCCCCCCCCCCCTAAAAAAAAACGGTATTTTACATTTTGATTATCGCAGGGTTAATTGTTCTAAAAAAAGGCCACCATAATTATCTTTCAAATCCCGGACCCAAATCCCGGACCAATGACAAAAAGGGTCAGGACAAGAGCCATGCTCTTTGGGCCGTACTATTTGTGCTTTAGATGAAGAAGAGATTGCGTTTTGTAATAGAGAAAGCTATAGACCATAGAGATTGTATAAAAATGGCGAAGAGGGGCAGTTTAAACTTATCTACAACATCCTCAAAGCCTGACCTACAAAACGTTTTTTCCGCAAGAAAGAAAAATGCTTCTCGCCACGCTTCCTTTTCTCCCTCTCCCAAACGGCGGGGGACTCCTTTTGTTGCTGCATCTTGGGGCAGGATAAGCCGGGGTAAGCTCCCAGCTTAACCGGCCCTAAGATACGGCAACAAAAGAGTCCCCCTTCGTCCAGATACCAGGGGAGAGGAGGAAGGAAGAAGGGTGACGTGCAGGACACGGTAAATAATTTTGTAGGTCGGTCTTTAACCACTGCACCTCGCGCAGCTGCGGGATAGATTGATGGATTATGATTGGATGAATACGGCTTCCCAGCGACTTCCTCCAGGAGTTTATTGATTTGGAGGTATCGATGCTTATCGAAGCAAAACTTTCGTGCAACTTTTCTCGTGGGACAAATTACTATTGCCAATAAAAATAGCACCAACGCTAAATCTAGCTTCAGAAATATTAATTGATACAAGCGCGTTTGATCTTTATATCTGGCATACGTTTACATACGGAATATTAATTAATTTATTTATTTATTTATATTGTATTAACAGGAAAACACTGCGTAAATAAACTCCGCATTTCGGAGAATTGGGAATCAAACAAAAATAAACTCCGAAAAACTCAGAATTTTCGGTAAAAAATAAACTCCGAAAAACAAACCTCCGACTTTGACGAAGAATAAACTCCGAAAACACGGAACCCTATTTATTTCGCATCAAGAGTTGATGTAGGCTGCAGGGACAAAACGTCAAAAAATATTTGACGTGAGAAGGCCATTGCAGCCTTAGAATTAGGAGCACGGCGACAGCAAAAAGGAGAAAGAAAAAAAAGCAATGACAACAAAACGGAAACAGTTAAAGATATATATGTGGATATATACATATTATATACATGCACCAACGAGGTAGAGGGCCTTAGAGCGATAAACTGGCAGCTGAAAGTGACCCCCAATCGGCCACCGCCATGTTGCATATTTTTGACCACTAGACACGTTACTGTGCCAAATCCTGAGGCTTTTACGCAAAACTGAGCGCCGAGATTTATATTGCGATCGCTGTAAAAAAACATGACAAACTATTTTTTTCAATACTGTTAGCCCCAAAGGTCAGTGTCTAGCTCTGATCAAAGCCCAAAGTACAGTAAATACAGCACCGCGGCTGACGGCATCCAGCGGCGGCATTGCGAGGCTGCCCGAGTTTTTGTCGTAAAAGCATATCTTGGACTTTAAACAATCGAAACATAACTTTTCTCGTCGGTACTGTTATTAACAATCAATAAGCAATTATTTGTGCGCAGTGCTTCGTTAAGCTCTAGTCCATAAAACTATAAGGTCTATATAAAACTATATTGCTCTAAGCCCCTGTACCTCGTTGACATACACATATACAAACATACACTCATATATAAACATACATATACAGATGTACACATGCTACATTTCAAGTGCTGGTATATTACAGGCTAGTAAGGATTACAAAATAAAAAATACAATAGATGCATGAAAGCCACCGTAAAGATAATACACGTTTTACGACAGAAAATGACACTCAGAACACTCAATCTCACAATACATGCAAAGTTTTAATGTAGAAAGAGATGTCTAATTGTACCAAGATCCAGCCTTTAATATTTGTAAAATTATTCCTCTGAAGCTTATTGAAGACAACTGGCAGATTTGGCCTCAGCATATCTGACCCGTAACTTCTGCGATCTTAGGGCATTTTCCAACGCTCCCTTCGCCAACATCGTATATCCCGAAATATTGTTCAGTTTTGAAATAGGTTCAAAGAATAGCTCACGAGAACGAAGGGAAGATCTCATATCATGCCAAGAAGAGTATACTCATATAGGTTCAGTGACAGGTACTAGACACATACTCTTTAAAGGATACTTCAATGAAATCTGAAATATTCCCGTCGTGTTCAAAAATAGGTTGAATATGATCCACAATATCCGTAAATGACAATCGCACGTTTGTATTTTGACCTGGTGGCTGTATTATCGTTATAAACGGCGCCACGTGGCAATGCACTCGGAGAAGGCCTCAGCTTAGAGACACGTGACATCCAACGCAATCGTGACGTAGGTCGTCTCAAGACGAACAAAGCTACGGCGTAGGCTGACGTCGAGAGGATGGCCTGAGTCATTCGCAGCCACCGAAGCGGCTCAGCTCTTGCTACGAATGTTTGAGTGACGAGTTAATCTTATATAATCTTGTAGGGGGACAATACGCATGAACGCTTCTGCGACACACAAAAGGGATTCTGTGGAAGAGGGAGTTCCTCCTTCCCCCTTCTCGTCGTGGCCGGAGGCGAGACGACCTCTGTCACTAGCTGTTAAGGTTCCTAGACGAGTCATTACAAACGAGGCGATAGCGACATTCCACCAGGTGCTCTTATGATCAATCGTTTCAATCTCGTTTCAAAATTCCTTTTCCCGAGACTTTGTTTAACAAGATATTGGAATATGTGCCATGTGATACTGCTCTTTTGAACACATATCAGACCAAGAAAATGTAGTGCTCGATAAGGTTCATACAGTTGTAGCACCCCTTTAAAGGGGGGGGGGGGGCAACAATTTCCCGACTTCGGTCAAAACCTTCTGGAAGTTTCCCTGCGACACTTCTGAAGTAAAGAACAGAAAACCGATTTCGCCTACGTGTCCTAATTGTTGTGTAAAAAAAAAGATAGATAAATATTGGCATTTCTGGCACCCCAGTCTTCAAGGCTCACACCTCGTCACACTACTGGTGACGTAATTCGGGGTGCCGGGTAGGTTCCCATGTGCTCTTTCGGAGGACGCTTCCTCTCCCTCTCTGCGTGCATTAGCGGGCGTAATGCTGAAGCTTAGAGCCGAGCGAGGTCACGTAAGCTCCTCGCCGTAATTCCTTCGGCTGCCACTTGCGGCTGCAGGTGAGGGAAAAAGCTCGACTTTTGCTTTGCAATTATGCAGCGGAATCGCGATGTTTTTTTTAATGAAGGAGATGTTTTCTCTATCCTCCGGGACACGATAAACAACGTAAGATGGACGAGATGCAAATTCTTTTAATCTTAAAATCGTTGCACCCCGCCTTTAAATAGTGGGCGAGTATAGGTATCAAAAGGCGAATTGAGTATTATGCGAACGACCTTGACGTAGTTGTGGTACCCCACACAAAGTTAAAGTAGTTTAGATTGTGCAGAAAAGCGGCTTATTTATAAGCATTTGTATTTGACGAGGCAATGAATTTTTGACTTGGTATTATTTTTCAAGTACACTTGATAGCTTTTTAACAACGCTATTAACAGCCTTTATTTGAATGAAGAAATGTCCCAGGACATTTCTTCATTCAAATATTCGCCAACTGTTTTAACACTCAGGACAATTTTTATAATTGAGGGGCCCAAGATAATATAGACAGGAATTAAAACACACCTGTTCTCAGGTTTAAAAAGGACAGCCTTACTTTTTGCTCTTGTTTATTGCTAACGAGCTGTCTTAGCTCCAGTCGTACAGCTTCTTTAATTAAACATTTGTTTTATTGACAAGGACTTCTATTTCGGTATCTGGGAGAACTAAACTGGTATCGTCGGCATAAATGATGAGGGGGGGAGGGGGGGGGCAGAGGTATTGCTGATGTTAGCAATATCATTTATATATAAATTAAATAACAAAGCGCCTAAAATGTTATCTTGCAGTAGACCGGCTCTAGTGGGCTTTAAAGAAGAAATGTGTCTATTTATTACAACATATTTCTGACGAAATTTAAAATACGATTCCTGGAGAACTAAAGGAACGCCACGAATTCCATAGTACTCGTGCTTTTTATTGGTGTAGTGCGCTTAGTAGGGTCGAGCGCCTTCGAAAAGTACATGAAGAATCCTAAAATTAACTGATTTTTACTTCAATCGACTTTAGAACTAATCCCTTCTGCTCTAGCACGGCTAGCTTTGTTGATTGACATTTACGAAAACCATAATGTGAGTTTGTGAGTGATGAGAATTTTGTATGAAACTGGTCGCTATACTTGTAAATCATTATTTTAAGGCATTTCGAAAACACAAGTAGTATCGATATAAATCTAAAATTTGAGAATTCGTGTTGTTTTTTTTCCTTCCCTTAAACAAAATGATGACTTTCACGGTCTGCACTTTTCAGGAAAAATGCTGCTGAATAATTAAATATCCATTATGTGTGGCAATACAGGTGACAAAAAATATAAAACGTACTTAATTGGTGTTGATCTGCAAATCGTCGACGTCCAGGAGTTGCTATTTTTTTAAAGATTACATTATATAAAATACTTAATTTTGATTCGTGGAAAAAAGAGCGCTATTCTCGTTTCTAGGCCTTATATATGTCATTCATAAAGATGTATGTAAGCTATTGACAAGGCCAGTCAGGTACCTGCATGTTAGTTGGAAGTCTTCGTTGTCCGTCCCCCCTTTCTGTGTATCTTCCTCATGTTTATTTATAAATAGCTTTTAAGAATCTCTCGACGCTCGGTGGTGTCTACTTCAGCAAGAGATGACTGTCAACATTGTGCGACAAGCCGCGAACGTCCTGGTTGGAGAGGAGGTCCCTCTCACCTCGGTATGTGTGACCAACGTTACTAAAACCCTCAGTTGGGAAACTCACCCTAGAAACCTGGGCCACTGGCGTCCACCGAGACCGAGCTAAATACGATAACAGTGCCACTCTTTAGCGATGAGTTGAACCATGAAAGTTGCTTTACATTAGCTACTGCGAGATGGCCCTGCGGATGGCGCCACCGGCCCTTGCCCGACTCTGACGGTGCACCCATGCAGTTCCCGGAGTGGACGCTGCGGGAGAAATGGCGCGTTGCGATCGCCAGTCGCTCGGTTTCTCGAGTACGGATAGGAGCCACTTTTTAAAAGCAGGCTCTATGGCAGTTTCCCAACTGAGGGGTTCTAGTAACGTTGGTGTGTACTGACCCTACTAGCGATGCGCGGGTGTCGACACTTGTCGTAATCTACACCACGCGTCTCACAAGACCCCCTCCATGTATCAGCACTACTCCGTATTCTAATAGACCATACCTGTACTCCCCGCGGAGCTTGGAAGCAAATGGAGGCGCTGTACTGAAATGAGCGCACCTTGGAAGCGAGTGGCAGCGCACTATACTCTATTTCACCTAATTATGTACCACAGGAAAGGCTTCAAGCGCAAACTTCTTGCTCTAGGCACACCGCGATGGCGACGAGACGACGGTAGCGCTGTTTGTCACCGTCTTCTGCTTATATGTACGTGTTTTCCGCTGTTCTTATACTAATCAGACGGATCTAGTTCCTCAAAAAGGAAAACTTGATGATGCGGAGTAAGGAAGTGTACAGAAAGTGCTCCGTTCTTTTTCATGGGCGGCAACAGTTCCTCGTTCGCTGTGGCCCCAGCGAGCGCCGTTTCTATTGCAAATGCCTGAGCATTCAAGGTGACGACTACAATTACTACATGACCATGAAGTGAGGAAGTACAAGTGTACATTGCGTACAAAACAAAGGAACCCTGAAGATGATAGTCTTAAAGCCAATTCATCGACGCTAGTTCCTGAGAGTACTGACTCTGGCTATGAAGATTGCGAATCATATGACACTGCACTAGCACAGTGCTCCTGTGGTGTTAAAAATATTGTAATATTGCTCACCAAAAATGTGGACCAGCTCGTCATTACAATTCGCTTCCTTTGGGATGAAAATGCGGCCATACGCAGTGAACTGGGAAAGGTGAGCAACCAACTTTCCCTCCACACTCGTGCTGCGCCTGATACCGTCGATTCCACCGGGGTCACGGAAAACCGACCTATAGCGACTTCAAAATTGCCCGAACCACAATTTCGGCTGTACCGTCCTCCTGCAGCTTCCTCTTCAAAAGGACAAGCCATCACCCCAGGCACCACAAAGTCCCGCCATGATCACGCTAGAACCCCTGCTGGAGCACCAAGCCCAAATGTTATCGGAAGTGCTGAAGCAGTTGTTGAGCACGGTGACGAGTTTAACCTTGTCACTTATCGCAAACGTTGTCCTACACCCATAGTGGGAGTCCGTAAGAACGCCCCTGTTGCTCCTGTACTTCGGATACCTGCAAAGCGCGCTCTATTTGTCTCCAGGCTTCATCCGTGCACTACGTGTAAAGACCTCAGAGAACTTGTGTCGTCTACATTGGAGATAGACTCGTTCACCTGTACAAAGCTTCGTTGCAAATTTGAGTCCTCTACTTCGTTCCACATTAACACTCAATGACTAGTGTGTGGCCTGACGGATACTTGTTTAGGCCTTTTTGGGGAGCAGTGGCTAAATCGGTACCTGTAGAAGCCCAGAAAACTTCCCGCAATGAACGTGTACTACCGAAATATTCGTGGTCTTAGGACTATGTCTGATATATTTTTTAATAAATTTTAGTTTCAGATTTTTATGTATTGTGCATTACTGAAACTTTGCTCACCGTTTCTATCTCCAGTTCTGAATAGTTTCCTAATGACTATCAAGTCTTTTTATGTGACAGTGACTCCACATATTCATTTTTGACTCTAGCACGGCGCGTACTTACTGCAGGTACGGAAGTCTTTATCGTGCGATGCACCTAATGTGCTTATCGGACCTAATCTGCTCATCGGAAACTACTACTTCCTACATCGTTCTGGCTTTATTACACTAGGTGGTACTTTAAATCACATTTCTACGTTGGTTGACCTTTCAGCTTGCAATGTTTTAATTTTTAGTGACTTTAAGTTGTTTAGGATTGATGGGGATTCGTACTCATTTAGTGACGAACAGAGTTCTGGATGCGAACTACAGCTACTCTATATATGCCGCGGGCGCTGCTGACCAAGTAGGCAGCGCGCCCGTGTAGCATAACGATTATCGCGCTTGTCTTCCGCGCGGAAGGCCAGGGTTCGATTCCTGGCCGCGCCTACACATTTTTGTTGACGTTGTGATGTGATGTTCTAGTAAATTCGAGAGCCGCCTTGCTAATTCGAGGTTAGAATGTTTTACGAACCGAATTTTCCACGCCGATTATTCCAGAAGCCCACGCGTGTACAAAAGGGGCTCCGCCTGGCACGCCGAGTCAGTTTCGCCCCAGCGTTCGACTCTGCTCTTTCGCCGACTTCGACGCCCGCGACGCTCTACTGTTATCTTTTGTTTCCTCTTTATTTTTGGGCACAAGTTCGCCCGATTAAACGTTTAGTTTACTCAACTATTCACCGCCTCATCACTTGTCATTCAGTGACAATATTGTCAATTTTAATGGACTTGACAAAATTAACCACACTATAAATGCTGCCGCAAATATCATTGATCTTTGTCTAACCAACATCCGAGAGGCCTCTGAGGGCGCTATTACCGATCGTGTTGTTCCTGTAGACAAGTGGCGACCTCATTTCTCAGTAACGGTTTCATTCTCATTTGTTAGAACTTTGAATGCGCAGCAGCCTCCGTCGTACAATCTTATTCGCGGCGACTACTTCGGGTTATTCACGCATTTGAACAATACTGACTGGGACGACGTTTACCAAAGTGATGTTTTACAAGGCTGTTTCTTTGCTAATGTATATAATGAAGACTACTGTGAATCGCTTTATACGGGTAAAACGAAATGGCCGAGGTAAATTTTCCTTATGGTTTTCACGTGATGTCAGACAAGCATTGCTCCTGAAATCTCGATTTCACAAGAAATACAAGCCTTCCCCTTCGGAAAGATGGCACTCCGTATTTAAGGAACATTGTTCTATTGTGAAGATGTTGCTCAAGAGAGATAAACAGATATCGCAGGACTCTATTGAGTCCAACTTAAAAGCGCCGCCCTGAGCGACTTTGGAGTATGTTAGATACAGCAGACCATCTAGTAGATCTGAGGCAATCATACTGGAGACCATATCAGGTTTGCAATCTGTTTGCAGAGCATTTATCCTCTATACGAAATCCCATCACACCCTTGTCGGCTATTGCAACCGCGTGTCAAGATACGTTCCACCTTATGTCCACTCCTAACTTAACTAATGATGACGTGTTTTTCGCAATTAAAGAGCTTGCTCCGAAACAAAATCATGTGGTGAAGACGGGATTCCTGCCTTCATAGTCAAAGGGTGCTGCGAAACACTGGCTCCTGTGCTGTCACATGTTTCGATTATTTCATTTATTTACCTCAAGGGTGTATTTTGGGAACGGATTACATGAAGCGGGAGGGCGGTAAACACATTCGTTACGCAAAACAATAGGACCGCATTAATTTTCTAGTAATAGATGATATATAACACAATAAAGCGCATTCAGCCCGACACATCTTACAATACTAATTTTTAACTTTGGACTAAAAAATTCCATAGACGCTCATACATTTCTTTAAATTCAACGTGGTTTCTCTGTGAAACTATATCGTCTAGTAAGCAATTCCATTCTGTAATGAACAAAATGAGGGAGAAAAACAGGACGGAATTTGTGTATGACCGGAATTGCTGTACCTTACACGAATTATTGGTTCGAGGAGAAATGTCAAGTACGGAACGGCAGTAGTTGTTTTTTTAAAGTATGAGTTACTGTAGTTATGCGTAATAAAAAAATAAAAAACGTATTCGATTTTTTTTTGCGCCTTTCCGATAATGAAGTGAGATTCATATTTGTTTTTAAACTTGAGACACTGGTTAAAGGTAAACAGTCGTTTGACATGAACCGGGCTGTTTGTTTTGAAAACACTCTAATTTAAAAGATAGATAATTTTGATGTGGATACCATATGATACTTGCGTATTCTAGGTTAGGGAGAATTGTTTTATATGCTAGCCATTTGTTGATATGGGGGCCAAATGTAGGTTACGCCTTAAGGAACCTAGCGCTTTCAATGATCGGGTGACTAAGCTGTCGAAATGCTGATTCCATGAGGTTTCGGAAATATGAACACCCAAATATTTGTATAATGGAACACATTTGAGTTGCTGCATTAGTAATAAATATTGGATAAAGGATTTGTTTGAGTTCGTAGTGAAAGTCATTTGTTTGCATTTGTTGGGGTTGACAGTCATCTTCCATTCTGAGCACCATGAAGTTATAGCATCGAGGTCATTTTGGAAAATGTAATGGTCTGTCGGATCTATTTTTTTAATATCACAGTCACCTGCGAATAGTCGAATAGTTGAGTTAATCGAAGATGAAAGTTCGTTAATATATGTAAGAAAAAAATAGAGGGTCGAGAACACTGCCTTGGGGGACACGTGAAGTTACCGGGACTGAATAAGACGAAGAACTGTTCAAAAAGACTGACTTTTGCTGTTATTTATTTCACGTGCCCTTCGAAGCGCATGCGCATAGCTCTCCCCCGCGCTGGGCCTCTGACTGTCATGATTTGGGAAAAGAAAAGGAAGAAGCAGAAGTGAAGAAAAAGAAGAACGGTATCGCGGGTGCGACATTCATTCGAAGCTGAACCAAGAGCCGCGACGGTTGGCTGCTCGAACGGTGCGCTACCCGGCTCCGTCCCGGCGTCAGTGTGGGAAACCTAACCGGCTTCGTCCCGGCTTCAACGAGCTGAACATCAACGTAACCGGCTTCGTCCCGGCTTCAGCACGGTGACCATCAGTGCAACCGGCTCCGTCCCAGGATCAAGGCACCCGGACCCGAGATAACCAGCCCCCTCCCGACATCGCGGCACGCACTACTTCACCAACGATCAAGGGTCGAATATTCAAGGGGCACCAGCGACCCGAGCTACGACCCCAGGGGTGACTATACTGCCTACCGAACGTGCTTGAACGGTCGAATGGTTTCTTTTCTTTTGCCTTTCTAACGTTGCTTCTTTTTTTATATTTACTTCCTGACTTGAATATATTCTTTTTCTACTCATGCATTTGTCTCAGTCTCCCGATCCTTCCTCTCACCATTCCGGACGAACCTGACAATTTGGCGAGCCTGCCAGGATAGCTGGCCCATTACATCATAGTCATATCTTTTTCCGGAGGGTGAGAAGGGTGAGGGAGATTTGTGACGTATTTCAACTATGGAAACTGACAAGTTAATCGCAGTAGCTAAAGAATTAGGCTATTCCGGGGCAGATTTGAGGAAGTGGGTGGATGAGGAGAAAGTCCGGATAAGAGCAGAAAGAGCTGAGGAGCGCGAGCACTCGAGGTTAGAACGGGAGGCTGCTGATAGAACTTTAGCGGCGGAGTGCGCGAAACTGGACAAGGAGCGGGAGGTGCTTCAACTACGAATAGCAGCGCGCGATAATACACGTACCAGTTCAGAAGATGTGGAAGGCGCACGTGAGGAACCACCAGGCTCCAGGAGCTTAGGGAGCCCACATAAGCTCATCCCGCAATTTAATGAGCGTCGAGACGACCTAGACGCATACTTGCAGCGCTTTGAGCGCACTGCAACAGGCTTAGGATGGCCTCAGGAGAAGTGGGCCACTACTTTGGGGCTTTGCTTAACCGGGGAGGCGCTCACGGTTGTCGGTCGGATGACACCGGCAGATGCGTTGGACTATGCCAAGGTGAAGCTAGCACTTTTCCAGCGTTTTCGCTATACCAAAGAGGGATACCGCGACAGGTTCCGAGAATCCAAGCCGGAAGACGGCGAGACAAGAAGACAGTTTGCGGCCCGATTGGCAGGGTACTTCGATAGGTGGATTGAGATAGCAGGGATTGATAAGACTTTTGAAGCATTGCGAGACAATGTCTTGGTGGAGCAGTTCTTGTTGACTTGCTCAAGCAAGCTGGCAATATTTCTAAGAGAGCGGGACTGTCAAGGTTTGGACGACGTGGCAGCTAAAGCTGACCTGTTTCTGGAGGCTCAGGGACAACCTAACACAAGTAAACAAAAAGGAGACGAGATGACAAATAAACAAAGTGCCGTAAGCGAGGGGAGTCGTAGAAAAGGTGAGGTTCAAAAAAGCATCCGCTGTTTCTTGTGTGGAAAGTCTGGGCACAGAGCAGAAAACTGCAGGAGTAGTGCACAAGGAAGGAGGGCTCTGCTGTGTTGGAACTGTGGTCGCAGTGGTCACAAGGCTGACGCTTGTAGAGAAAAGCCGAACGAGAGACACCAAGCATCTTGCCTCTGGACGATGTCTCCAGGCAACTGCGACGAGTCAGATGACTGTTGCGTCACCTTGAGTAATGGCGATAAGATTCCAGTTGTTAACGCTGCCATGGGGAGGGCCCCGAAGTTCTTAGTAGAGAACATGCCCGTTGTGGAAGGTCGTCTCGGGGACCATAAGATATCGGTATTAAGAGATACCGGATGTAATACCGTTGTAGTTCGCGAGGAGCTGATTCCTCAAGAGAACCTAACTGGCAAGTCGAATCCAGTGTTTCTGTTGGATCGAACGGTTCGGTATTTACCTGAGGCAGAGATCTTTGTGCAAACGCCCTACTACACGGGGAAGGTGTTGGCAAAGTGCGTCAGCAATCCGCTATATGACCTGGTGCTGGGAAATATACCGGGAATAAGAGATGCTAATGACCCGAACCCAGCTTGGGTAAAAGAAGATGAGTTGGCGGGTCAGAGATTGAATGATGAGGTAGAGGTGAATCGGCGTACTGGTAAAGAGGCAGAAGCCAGCGAAAATACCAGTTCGAGTGACAACAAAAGGGACTTGTCACATCAGGTGGAACCAGCAGAGGTCGCTGCAGCCCGGGAAACAGGCGTCGCTCGAAATGAAGCGAAGGGTGAGACGCCTCTGAGTGTACCTCAAGTGGCGATAATCAATACCACAGCGGAGGAACTCGCTAGAGAACAGAGAGCAGACGGAACTCTAACTCGGTGCTTCGACGAGATTGGAACGATCACAAGAAAGCACAAGTGCAGGACCAAGTTCCAGTTCTTCATGAAGAACAATCTTCTGTACAGGGCGGCGGAATACTCTTCTGGGCGAAAGACAGAACAGCTGGTGCTCCCGAAAAAGTTCAGGGCCGCCGTTGTCGCTCTCGCACATGACAGCATCATGTCAGGACACCAGGGCATGAAGAATACGCTCAACCTGGTGGCTGAAGAATTTTTTGGCCAAGTATGCAGAGCGAGATTAAGAGGTATGTCCGATCTTGTGATATATGCCAACGTACAATACCCAAAGGCAAGGTTGGTAGGGCACCTCTAGGAAGAATGCCAACTATTGAGACACCTTTCCAGAGAGTGGCGATTGACTTAATTGGCCCCATCGCTCCGAGGGCAAGCTCAGGGAACAGATACATCCTGACAATGGTAGATATGGCTACGCGGTATCCGGATGCAGTAGCGATGAAGAGCATCGGGGCGCAGGAAGTAGCCGAAGCTCTGGTGGAGATGTTCACAAGATATGGAGTGCCAACAGAAATTCTTAGCGATCGCGGATCGTGCTTTACATCAGAACTAATGAAAGAGGTCAGCCGACTTCTATCAATGAAACATCTCATGACCACTCCCTATCACCCTATGGGGAACGGGCTAGTTGAGAGATTCAACGGCACAATCAAGCAGATGTTAAAGCGGATGTGCCAGGAAAGGCCTCGTGACTGGGACAGATACCTACCAGCCCTCCTGTTCGCGTACAGGGAAGTACCACAGTCGAGTCTGAAGTTCTCCCCGTTTGAACTACTCTACGGAAGAAGAGTGAGAGGTCCTCTGGCCATCCTGAAAGAGGTCTGGTCGAACGAAACCCTCAAGGAAGAAGTGAAGACATCGTACGGGTATATGTTGGAGTTGAGAGAGAAGCTAGAAGAGACGTGCAAGCTAGCGCACAGTTGCTTGGAGGAAGCAAGAGCAAAGTACAAGGGGTACTACGACAGAAAGAGTTCCAACCGGAAGTTGAAGCAAGGTGACTTGGCGTTGATCCTTCTCCCTACAGATAAAAACAAGATGATAATGCAGTGGAAAGGACCATTCCTGGTGTTGACAAGAAGGAATGAAGTTGACTACGAGCTAGACATGGGAGGTAGGACGAAGACTTTTCACATCAACATGTTAAAGAAGTACGAAGAGAGGGAAGGAAGTCGACAGGAGCAGGCACTTTGCAATGCTGCAGCAAGCACTCACGAAATGGACGACCCCAGGCATGACACTGAAGAAGACGGTCATATTCCACTGCTGAGTTTGACAAAGCAGCAAGGGTGGCAGGATGTCGTCATAAACGGGAAGTTAGAAAGTGACAAGTCTTGCGAGGCACGCGAGTTAATAAAGGACTTCAGCGATATCTTTTCTGATCTTCCTGGTAGGACAAACCTCATGACATGTGACCTTCAGCTCACCATTACACAACCGATACAAGTGAGGCAGTATCCTCTACCTTTGGCTGTTCAAGATGTAGTCGAGAACGAAATCACAGAGATGCTCAAGTTGGACGTAATAGAGAGGTGTACGTCATCGTACAATGCCCCAGTGGTCATTGTGAAGAAGAAAGACGGGTCGAACAGATTTTGTATCGATTACAGACGGCTGAATGACGTCATTCATCCTGACGCAGAGCCAATACCAAGAATCGACATGACGTTGGTCAAGGCAGGACAAAAGCGTTTCTTCTCAAAACTTGACGTAGCCAAAGGCTACTGGCAGATTCCGATGGATGAACACGCTAAGGAGAAGACGGCTTTTTCGTCGACGAGCGGGCATTATCAGTTCAAGTTCATGCCGTTTGGTCTGAAGACCGCCTCTGCTACGTTCACAAAGCTGATGCGTAAGCTGCTAGATGGGGTGCGAGACGCGCATCACTACATCGATGATATCCTGGTTGCCACGAGTTCATGGGAGGACCATATAGAGACGCTCAGGACGATTTTTGAACGTCTACGGGCAGCGAACATCACAGTAAAACCGAAGAAATGTCAGATAGGGTTCGAAGAAATTAGTTTCCTTGGACATGAAATTGGAATGGGTAATATAGCTCCGGATGCACAAATCATCGAAAGGATCCGAGATGCACCTCGACCGCAAACGAAACGCCAAGTTCGTTCGTTTCTCGGACTAACAGGATTCTACAGGCAGTTTGTGCCGAACTACGCAGAAGTTGCAGCGCCGTTGGTAGACCTGACTAGAAAGGGAGCACCTAATGGTGTCGAGTGGGGCCCGAGGCAAGAGGAGGCCTTCACAGAGCTAAAAAGACGGTTGGACCAGCCACCGATTTTGCTGTCACCAAATCCTGAGAAGGAATTTGTATTACGCACTGATGCGTCAGAAGCAAGTTTGGGGGCAGTGTTACTGCAGGAGAAGGACGGGATGCTGCACCCAGTAGCATATGCCAGTCGGAAACTGACTAGCTCCGAAAAGAACTTCGCCACCGTGGAAAAGGAATGTCTAGCGCTGGTTTGGGCAGTTGGCCGGTTTAAGCTCTTTTTGTACGGTAGGACATTTCGCGTCCAGACTGACCATCAGCCGCTGGAATTTCTCAACAAGGCAAGACTCACGAATAGTCGGGTAATGAGATGGAGCATGGCGTTGCAAGATCACAGTTTCAACGTAGAGTATATCAAAGGTAGGGATAACGTGGGCGCAGACTTTTTAAGCCGGCTCTAGGGTGCCTTTCAAGAGGGAGACGGATGGTTCACTGACCAGAGCTGATTGAGAGGTGCGTGCCACAAATCCGTACATACGTCAGCGGTATCGAGGAACCACTGTCAGTATCGACGTATCGACTTAGGTTCTAACAGGTCCCAACCTTGCTAGCTGGCCAGTGTTTTAGGTTCGTTTAAGTTCGTTGTTTTTGTGTGTGTGTTTTATGGTTGTAAGCTTATCGGATAAACTTTTCTGAAGAAGAATAAGTTCGACCTACGACGTGGTGCTTTAGTGTAAGATTGAAGTACGAATCAGAGATTCTTCGTTTGTACATTTTTTTTGGTAAAAGTGTGAAATGGTGTGACATTTCGGCATCGGTTGGGTGATGGCATGATCGTTGGTGCGGTGTGTTGTGAAAGTGTCGTGACAAGAGCTCGTCTTTCTCGGTTGTGGTCAGCGATGTTGTGACGGTACCCAGAAGGGAAGAAATGGACAAGATAGAAGTTTGTTATAAACTTCTCGTGTTTGTGGGGTGATGTCATGATTTGGGAAAAGAAAAGGAAGAAGCAGAAGTGAAGAAAAAGAAGAACGGTATCGCGGGTGCGACATTCATTCGAAGCTGAACCAAGAGCCGCGACGGTTGGCTGCTCGAACGGTGCGCTACCCGGCTCCGTCCCGGCGTCAGTGTGGGAAACCTAACCGGCTTCGTCCCGGCTTCAACGAGCTGAACATCAACGTAACCGGCTTCGTCCCGGCTTCAGCACGGTGACCATCAGTGCAACCGGCTCCGTCCCAGGATCAAGGCACCCGGACCCGAGATAACCAGCCCCCTCCCGACATCGCGGCACGCACTACTTCACCAACGATCAAGGGTCGAATATTCAAGGGCACCAGCGACCCGAGCTACGACCCCAGGGGTGACTATACTGCCTACCGAACGTGCTTGAACGGTCGAATGGTTTCTTTTCTTTTGCCTTTCTAACGTTGCTTCTTTTTTTATATTTACTTCCTGACTTGAATATATTCTTTTTCTACTCATGCATTTGTCTCAGTCTCCCGATCCTTCCTCTCACCATTCCGGACGAACCTGACACTGACCCACTTCTCTTAGACATAGCTACAGCCGTCTCCCGCCGTGTTGCCCGGAAAGATTCTACTCCTTAGATTTGGCAGAACTGCTTGGACCACAATGAGTTAGATTTGCAGAACTTCTTTTTTCTTTCTGTTTGTTTTTTATTATTCTTCTTTTAGCTACGCCCCGACCGACTACTTCTCTTCTTGCTTGGACCGCGATGAGTGAACTTCCGTGTTGACGCTGTGCACCTTCCGCTCGCGCGTCGGACATTTATTTATTTCTTATTTCTTCATAGTGGGCAGAGAATAACCTCGCCCCATCAGGATTTCGAATATCAGATTCGGAATTCTCCCTTCGATTAAAATGTTTTTTTTCTTCTTCCTTTCTTTTTAATGAGCAGGGGATTAACCTCGCCCAACTACCAAAGTATTCGAATGATAGATTCGGAAACTCGTAAACCCTTGGTATACCAAGGGCCAGGCATTTTCAGAGAATGCCATACTTGTAATTTCTACCTTTGCGTTCGGCATACCACGCACTAATCGCGTGGTTAGCACAGCCAAATACAAGCAAGAATGTCATTCCGTCGCATTCTGCGGTATGTCCACTCGCGCATACAATAGGCTCGACCGCCCCCGGTTGAGGGCAGCGGAATCTATTAATGCCCCCCCCCCCTTTTTCGCTGCGCCGTGTAGTGTGCACCACAGGTAGTACCGGAGATACCGGGTTGCCGACCCATTGCACTTTGGCTCGGAATACTGGGATGCTTGGCGCTGGTGTGATTGGTGACAGTGCTTGGAAAACTCGGACACCGTGTGCTGAACCTGCCCCATCCTGGATGCTACGAAGAGATGCCTGGATACTTTGAAGATGCGCACTGCGCACCCGGCCTACTGGACAAGACGCTTGGACATTTCCTGGGGTTCCCCTCCTTTTGGCTCTGCCTGCCTTCCTTCAGCTGCTTCTGTTGTCCTCGCGCCCGCTTGTCGGCTTGGCGGATAACAACCCTCCCCTCCTTTCACAATTTTTTTCTTCTATCGGCTTTTATCCCTCTCCCCCTCCCCCAACCCATCGATGACCGTTCGGCCTATAGCTGTAACTCCAACTTTGGTTTTTTTCTCCTTTTTGCAAGCACCTTCTCTCTCTCTCTCCGAAAACTGGCTGTTGTCTGCTTGCTAGAAACAAGGCACTCCATTCTAACACTAAAGGGTTCATCTGAAGAAAAGAAAGCTTTAGGAGTAGTCGTTGCTGAGGGACGGTATCAAATGCTTTGGCAAAGCCTTTAAATATAACGTCTGTTTGCAGTGAGGATTTACTATTAAAATGAAGATCCGTGAAAAACTCAAATAGTTCACTGGTACATGAGTGACGCTTTCAAAAACCGGGCTGGTTGGCGGGAAAATTGCATTGGTCCAAGTATGCGATTATATAAAAGAGTAACATGCTCCATAAGCTTATGATTATAATGCAATTAATGCAAAGGTGCAAGTGAGCTGGACAAGAATGAAATATTAATCGCTGGAGAAGGGGAAGAAAGGGAACAAAAGACGATCACAAGTTTCCAAACAGAGCTAGGTGACTGGTGCGCGACCGAAAAAATCCGTCTGGTCCTGGTATCGAACCAGGGACCTCTTCATTTTCGATGGGGCGCTCTATCAAGTGAGCTAACCAGGAGTTATTCGTCAGTAGAGCGAACGGGTTTTATCAGCTGCCACCAATCTTAAACCAACGAGGATGAACGGCCTGCATTTTAAGCTATGATTATAACGCAAATAATGCAAAGGTGCGAGTGAGCTGTGACAATAATGAAATAATAATCGCTGGAGAAGGGGAACAAAGGTAACAAAGGACAAAAACAAATATCCAAACACAGCTAGGTGACAGATGCGTCACCGAAAAAATCCACCTGGTACTGGTATCGAACCAGGGACCTCTCCATTTTCGGTGGAGCGTTCTATCAACTGAGCTAGCCAGGAGTTATTCGTCAGTAGAGCGAACTGGTTTTATCAGCTGCCACCAAGCTGATAAAACCACCAAGCTGATAAAACTTGACGCACTGGACGAAGACCAGTGCGTTAAGACAAACGCGAGTGTCGCTAAGACTGTGGGAGGTGACGATCTGTCGGAACATCTCATGGACGTGGCTGACGCCGAGGAAGCCGCCGGACGAGGGGTGGACGAGCCACCAAGCGAGGTGACGCCTACCTTTATCCGACCTTGCTGATGGCGACGAACGCAACAGTAATGAAGAGCGAAGCTTTGCTCTCAAGGTGTCACCTGCTAACAGTGCCAACGTGCCCCAAGCCGTCGACAAGGCAGACGTGGCGCCAGCAGGAACAGACCCCAGAGAAGGGATGGACGCCACAGGCACCGTCACCAAGCGACCCCGCGAGGATAACGCTGAGGGGGAGCAGAACGCCTGTGCGACTGGTTCCGAACAGCCGCCACCAAAAGCGGTTCCAATCCGACGGATGAGCTTAGGGCCAAAGCCCAACGTACTGCAAGACAGGAGACCACCAGCGACGCCACCCACGTAGGGGCGAGATACCCGGCTCGGAACGGCACTTCCAGCGAGAAGGACGGCGTGACTTCAAGGGATCAAGGCAGATCAACCAACCGATGAAGCCGTCCAAACTATGTCCGGGGACGGTGGGCGTGCTTGTGTTTCCTCTGAGCACATGTATAAGCGCTGCGGGTTTGGCCTGATCTAGATGAGATGGCAGTCACTCTCGAAACTGCTCTTCGCGTAGCCACGCTAAACGAGCGAGGCCTGTCAGCACGGAGGCGGCAGTATTAACTTAGCCGACTCCTACTAGAAAAAAATGCTGACATAATTGCTATACAGGAAACAAGTCGAAAGCGTTCAGCAGACAAACCGAATGGTACAGCCGTTTAGAGCCCGTTTCAATGTTTGTATTTGTCATTCTGCAGGTTATTCTGGGAGTTGCACTCTTTCGCTTCACAATGCGAAGGGTATAGGAGAGGAAACAGTAATTGTAGGCGAAATGGGTCGCCTATACTTCGTCTCACCCTACGATGGACTGAAGGCAAAAGCTACGGACCGCGAGATCCAATCACGAGCCACTTAGAAACTGTGCGTTATTTTGCTTTGATGCACGTATTGGTGCCCGCGTCTCGGATCACTGATGAGGTGATGGATGGACAGTGGTTCGAATCGAAGAGCACTGAGTGACTCAACAATTTTACATCGCAAAGAAAGCCACGACATATAAACTCTTTGCAGCGTCTAAGCTATCGAAATGATGCGGCGCTTTTGGATTCGAGCATTATTTGTCCACCCCTAATCAGTGTTAAGCGTGTCATAGTATAGCGTGGAACGTGATTGGATCTGTTGGCCCGTGGCTTTGGCCTTTAGTCAATCTTAGGATGAGACAAAATATAGTGTTTTTTTGTGTGTTTTTTTCGGTAGACAGGGGCGCGTGATCTGCGTCTACGAGCCAAACAAGGAAAGCGATTGCAGAGTGTTCTTTGAACGCGTCATGTGTTTTTTTAATTGCCAACGTTTAGTTATTTTGCTAGGGGATTTCAACTGTGCGTGTACAGCCGAGGATTGAGCCCAGAACCTGCCGGTCAGAAATCAAAGCGCTTTGTTTTTAAATAATATGGTGCAAGGACTAAATTTGGAGTACGGGGGGGGGGGGGGGGGGTAATTTCCACAGTTTACGAACTTCCACCGCCAAAGCCACGCGAGACTAGTTATAGCGTATGTTTCAGCGAGCCTTGTGCCACTCGGTCGGGACTACGACGTCAAGCATGTGGCTTTTAGTGGCCATAGTTTAGTTATGTTTAATTTGGGGTAAAACAAGCAAAGTCGCGCTTTAACTGGAATCTTTGAAAATTTAACAATAAACTTCTCAACGACGAAACTTTCATGAGCGGCGTAAGAGATGGTTTAGATAACTTGCTCGAGGCGGAGGCAAACTTAGTGGGAAAGTGGGAACAGTGCAAGAATGAAGTTAAAGTAAACGCGAATGAAAGACCTTGTATAACACGTTATAACTAAAGGCAAAAAAAAAGATGCACAATCGACTCGATTTTGCATTTTTAAGCGTTGAGAGCGCACCACCTGGAAGCTTTATCAAAGAAATCAGCGAAGTGAAAAAGCCAGTTAGAGCTTATCGACACTGAAAAATAAAAAGGAGCCCTGATAAGGGCGCGCGCGGAACGGCTGTGGGCGGGTGAGATGCCAACCAAGTGTTCTCTCGGGGACGAAAAGATATACGCAGAATAAAACGAAATGCATAAAATTCAGTATGGAAACGTGATCACCCGCGATAAAGCCTTGATTGAGCCCGCCTTTTTGAGCATTATCAGAACCTTTTAGGATCTGAATGAGGTATTGGAGGCGAGTTCGAAACAAGGTGTTTTGCTACTCGTGCCAAAGTTGGACGAGGAAGTTAAAAGAGGCTTGGAAGCACCGATTAGTACGCGTGAAATAGAGAAAGCAATCGACGAATCGCAGCTCGGTGAGTCGCTCCGGACCTAACGGTTTGGGCGCTGCTTTTTATAAGGCTTTCAAAGGCGAAATGGCTGAAGTGCTGTATCGCGTGTTAACTGAGTCGTACAAGATTAAGAACTTCCCCTTTATTTTCAAAGAACGCACAATGTATTTATTTCAAAAGTCGATGATCCAGACTGTTGTCATTGGGGTCCTATCGTCCCATCAACTTAGCGAACGTCGACAATAAGATCTTTATGAAGGTATTAGCAAGGAGACTGCAAAATGTAATAAACGTAATTGTAGGGCCGCACAAACATGCGGCATTAGGGGCCGAACTATCACCACCAATATTCACGTGGCGAGGAGCATTTTAGAATGCTTTGACGCAACAGGGGACCGGGTTGCAATATGGCAGCTTGATTTAGAGAAAGCTTGTGATCGAGTTGTGCATAAAGTTCTTTTTAGCATTTTAGAACATATTAACGTTTGCGTTGTACTACTTGATGGGGTTCAATCGGCTGATAAAAAGACCTCGTCCTGTCTATTTTATGTCTCTTCTACGTTTTGATGTTTCTTCTCTTCCGCAGTCGCAAGTTAATTCAACATGGTTAATATTCGCCAGCTTGCCTGCACCTTTAGAATATTTTCTTTGCTCTGGTAGTTCCTTTGTGTGTCTTGGTGTATCGTGTCCTAGCAAAGGGCAAGTTGTTTCGTTGGTGACCGTGTGGCTGTGTGTTTATAAGAAGGTAGGACTGAATAAATATTTTAGCTGCGTTTGAGCCGTCTCTTCTTCCTTTGCTTCTGCCCTTCTACGTTTAAGTTCCTATTTCATAATCCAGTCTCGGGTTAGGTTGCAACATGTTAAACATCCACCAGCTCGCCTGTACTTTAGCTGTTTTTTTAGTTAAATGTGCAAGGTTTTTGGAGTCCAAACCAGCAGCGCTAGGTGATTCATTTTGGCCAGTCTAATCCCTGCGATCTTCTCTTTTAGATGCGTAGCATCTCTTGCTCGGGTCTATGTCCCGCGGCGTCGTAGTCCGCATCACACTACGCATGCGCAACTCTCCTCCTTCTCTCTCCAACAGCTGCGCGTTACTCTCTCCGCTCTCTCTCTACCAGCTGCGTGCACTGCGCGTGCGTTCGCTTCACTCACACCGCGCGCGCACTCGCAACTCTCCTCCTCTAGTCTCCATTCCTTCAACTGTGAAAAACAATAAACGGCGGCGAGCGTTCCAAGTTTCTCTGCCGCGAGCCGCGACAAAGGCTCGCGTTGGGGTACCGCTAGGGCAGTCGGTGGCGTCATCTCTCGACGTCAGCACGCAACTGACTATTTCCTCGGAACCAACACGATGCTCCGCATCACCCCATGGTTCCCCGGGAAGATGGTATTTTTTTTGCAAGAAACTATATTTTTTCCTCTTCATGACGTGGCGGAATTTAAGGCCCGTTTCTTTATTCGTTTATTTTTCTTCCGAAGCGTCTGGCGCGCGCGGTATTGGTGTTTTAATCTTTCGCATTTTGTTCCTGCGAGGTGCTTTCTCACTGTGCGACCCGGACGGTCACATCCTTGCTTACAATTTATTTGTCGGTCATACCAAATTCTGGGCCATAAGCGTATACGCCCCAGTTCACCACGGTTACAGGCCTGCTGGAGATTTTTCTAGAAGCTTTCTGCAATAGCCAGCCGGCAACAGCCAGGCGGCGCCAGCAGAGTGAGAGCGCATGGTTATACCCTAAATCGTTGTAACTCGGCAAAAAAAAGAATGAACGATAAGCCCCACGTTGCGTGCCGACGGCTTCGATATACTCTACGTATACAAGCGCAACGCACAGATATTAAAGCATGACGCAGCGAAAAGCCTGATACTTCGCAGTAAAAGCGCACTCCGGTGATACGTAGCCACGTTCCGATTGGCGTGCCAGGCCGTAGCTTCCGCCATACTTGCATGTTATGCGACCACGGCTTCCTGGCCTACCCAGTATTTCTTGCTTCAGACACTAGGCTACGCGGCGCCACCAGAGTAATACGTCACGTTTGAACCATGCAGCCGCCACTCCCAAGCATACCCAATGTTTCTTGCTTCAGTCGCTAGATAGTGCCAAACCAAACAGCATTGCAGGTTGCCTGCATACGCCTGAGGACGTTTTTAACGTGAAACGTTCTTTGGCTAGGTGTTCAGTATTTTCGTGAAGCCCGAGTAAATGTGAAGCCTAGTAAAAGCGTGGCTTTTTGAGGGGGGGAGCGGCCATCGCAGTAAAAAAGCGTTTGCACCAAGCGAACCCCTAGACCAGCTTGTGAACGGCTTTCTGGAGACAGGCGAAGTTCCGCTATCCATCAGACGGGGTAGTGTCATCTTCCTCTCAAAGGAGGGTGGCTCTCCACCGGATTCTTCGGCTTGGCGACCTATCAATTTCGTAAACAGACTATAAGATAGTAGCGTCTCAACTCGTCTCACGCCTCCGTACGGTCTTGCCCCATGTGGGGAGCTCAGTTCAGACGTGATCGGTCCCTGGGAGGGACATTTTTTGGTCCCTGTCACTCACACGCAACCTCTTTTCCTATGCCAATTTCACCCATCTGTTGGGAGCCGGTGTTTCCCTTGATCAAGTGAAGACATTTGATAGGGTTGAGCACCGCTATCTACTTGAGGTCCTGGGAGCCTTTTGCTTTCCTGAGACTAATTTTGTTTTGCTTCAGTCCTTGTACAGCGGACTGACTAGCCATTTGTAAGTCAACGGACGTCTCCTTCCGCCTTTTTCAGTCAGTAGGGAAGTACGACAGGGCTGCCTTCTGTCTCTCTCTTATCTACGTTCTTAGCCTCTATCCGCTTCTCCGACGTCTTTCGTCCAGCTCCCGGATTTGGGGCTTTCCGCTGCCCGGCCTGGAGAAGGTCATGGTTGGCGCCTATGCAGGTGACGTCAGTTTGTTTGTCCGCAACTCTCAGAGTTTTGAGGCTGCTGGACAGCTGTTTCTCGGAGTAAGCTTGCGCTCTCCCTGGAGCGTGTTTAAACACTACCAAGAGCCAGGCTGAGTTTGCAGATTCCCCTCCCGCTCTACCTGAGGACATCCGGGTCGTGAACGAGCTCCGCGAGCTCGGCGTGCTTTCTGACTCTCGTGGATTTGCACCCCACACGTGGGAGGCTGCGACCTCAGAGCTTGAACGTCTGGTTGCTGCTGCAGGGACCTCCACGCTGTCCCTCCGCGACAGAGCTTACCTTGTGAGGGCTGCTTTTTGTGGGCAACTTTTATATGTTGCTCACGTTGTACTTCACCCTCCTAAGTTCACTCATCGCGTCACCTCATGACTCTTTCAGTTTTACTGGAGTAGGGGCACTGAGCTAGTGACAAGGTCAGTGCTCCGCTCTCTCAGGTCACTGGGCGGCACGGGCATGCCCTGCGTCCACGCGGTGTGACGCCTGATCTCACTCGGCACTTTTCTGCGGGTATTAGATGACCTGGGCAATCCTGCGCGGTCAATGGCCCTTTATTTTTAGGGCCCTCGCGCCGAGTGCTTGTTCATCGCGCCTTGGGCAACCTTTACCCAAGCGCAAAACCCACTCCACCTTTTTACCAAGTGGTGGTGGCTTGCCATGAGGAGTTGAGACAGGCGTTACCAGAACTCAAAGTGCGCGAAGTGCCACCAGCTCGTCGTCGGGACTCGCATGGATCACTCTGGCAGTGCACGCTTTCAGGAATTGGCAGCGTTTTCTCCTCCGCTACGGTATCCGGAAGAAAACGCCGCACCTGCGCATGCCCGCCGCCAGCCTATCTGCGTTCGGTCTTGTGGGATTACGGGCGCTATCCGGTGTAGCGAGCTGCGGAACGGCTACTCAATTTCTCGTCGCCTACCCGGACCCGTGAAGGATCTCGAGTGGCGTTGGACTGGGACGTTCTTTCAACAAGAGAACGACTCCATCGCTGGGGCATTGTTCCCGACCCCAAGTGGGGGCAGGTGAAGACGAACACATGTTTTTTTTTGTTTCTTTTTTGTTTTCCTTCTGATTGTCCCGTTGCGCGCTAATTTTTGGCGCTTGGTACACCATGGCTTCGGGGTTTGGGCATCTGGAATTTTGTGCCGGGCAGTCGGTGCCCCGCAGGGGCTTCACCCTGTTCCTGTTGGCAGCCGGTCAACTGTAGGTTATCTGGCAGAATTCATGTGCGGCAGGTGGCCGGACACGGCGATCTCGTGCAATCTTGCCCGTGCTTCCTCGACCGGTGGGTACCCTGCTCCGCCACCTGAACTCCGAGCTCTTTTGGTTGGGTGGGGAAGAGTTCCTTAGGCGGTGCTCTTGCCGCTACTTCCGGCTGGTCGGTGGTCGAATTAACTTGTTTTTCCCGCCTCTCGCACAGGTGTGAGGGGCGCGGGGAACGCAGGCCGCCGTTGGCCGGCCGAACGCTACACGTGGCTAGCATTGTCTTTTATTAGGTAAAGGAGATAGCCCTGCTTGTTGTGTGTTTACGAAATGTAAGGTGCGACCACACTCTTAAAACAATCTGGTCGTAAAAGAGCGTTTAGGGGTTCTTCGGCTTGTCCATTTTTTTCACCGTAAAGTTCTTTTAGAACCCCCTGAAAGGATTCCTCGTGAAGAGCCTTTAAGGGGTTCTTTTAAAATCCATTTTTTGATGCGAAAGAGTTCTTCATACCCCAGTTACCTTTCCAGTGCGCCAGGGGGCGATAGTGCTTGAGGCAAAACCGTTCTTTACAGGTTCAAAGAGTTCTGGGGGCGTCAATTAACCTTTCAAGAATGAATTTTCGTAGAGTGCATGTTTGGTTTACTGCTACGTTTGTTTCTTACCTCCATCTCTGCATCTTCGTAGCGTACATGGTTTTATTGTCTACCCATTTCCCGTTGTGTTCTATCAGTCAATCACTTTGCGGGGTTTCGGTCGTCTGTATGTTAGTATATGTTTGTGTAGGGCTAGCAGACAAGGAGGGAAATTGTGCTTCTTTCCCAGGATCCAGTAGCTTTATTCGCGCCAAGATCACCTGGAGTGTTACCGTACTGGAAGTGTTCCTTGTCAGTATAACCATCTTCGGCACTGTGTATGCAATCAACTCATCAATGATGACGTATCTACAAAAATCTCATCAAATCATGTTTTCTTGCGTATTTCAAGACAGAGAAGCTATTTTTCCATGCCGCTAAGCAAAAACGCCGCATACGCTGGAGGTGCGAAAATGTGCGCTTGTTTCGCCGGTCTGTGGATAACAAAATCTTGGCATACAAGAAGGGGTTTTATAAACCAGCCGGTCGCCGAAAATTTGGATCGGCTCACCAATAATGGCAAGGTAAAAAAACAAAACGGGTCGTTTTATGAACCAAAAAGGCGACCATAAGGAAGCTTAGCGCTACTTTCCTAGATCTGACTTCAAGTGGGACTAGGAAATAACAAGCTATTACGTATGTGATCGCCCTTGGAAAATATCTAGAACTGCCACATCTCCAATGTGGCAGTTTTAAACAATAAGCGGCTGCAGCTGAATGTATATGCTGTAATGCACAGTTTCGTGCACAGACACTTGAAAACAATTACAGCCCCCCCCCCAAAAAAAAAGAAAAAAATTATAATATATTTTTTTTAACAGCAAAAATGAACTATGAATCACCGAACGCTCATTTTCCGCCTAAATGTATAAATAGTGATCCTAACCAGATGCAGAAGTTTCAGTACAAACCGTTGCCTCATTCCAAAGTTGTAAGTGATTTCCTAAAATTTTTAATGGGAGAATGGGGCCCATTTTCGCCCGTTTTCGGAAACCGGCGCCATATAGCTTCATGTGTTCAAGAGCTCCGTCGGCCGCCATTGTTCCATTGAAAATTTCAAAATATCACGTAACTTTGAACGGTTCGTGCTAAAACTTTGGCATCTAGCTCGGACTTCTAGCGCTACATTTGGACGGAGAATGAGCGTTCGGCGATGATAGCTTATTTTGGCGGTTAAATAACCCCGTAATTTTCTTTTCTAAGACTCAGGCATACGTAAAAATGAGTATAGGCGCTCGCGAGGACGCTCGTAGTGGCAACGGGCCGGAGTCGTTTGCACGGAGTGTCGGCGAACTGAACGTCCAGCTCAATGACGTTTGAAATCTAGAGTAAATAGGAATGAACAACTGCCTCACGCGCGAATCGGGTAGCTTTTTCTAAGCCTTACGCACTGACAACCGCGCCCATTTGCAATTATAAAATACGTTTCCATTACGTACACACGCCGTACGTGGTGCAACCTATTTTGCTATGCGGAGCGCAAGTGTCGTCTGCTTCTTGCACAGGGGTTGCGATGACGTCAGAACGACGCTGAGCTCTTATTGGCTGATTGAAACGAATTAGTGGGTAGACCTCGAGGCATCTAGCATTGAGGTCTACCCACTATCCTTTCAATCTAAGCCAATCAGAGCTCGGCGTCGTTCTGACGTCACCACGACTCCTCCGCAAGCAGCAGACGAACTGGCTCTGCGCATTTAACCGAATTTGGATCTGTGCCTCCCGTAAAAGATAGGAGCGGTAAGCGTTGAAACAGAAATTTAACCCCGTAATGTTAAAATCGGTTGTTTTTTGTGTGTTGTTTTTTTTTTTTGCGTTTCAATTTTAAGCTTGTGTACATTGCGAAATTTATGCGCCGTCCTCTGGCTTTGATGACAAGTTTGTGTGTTAATTGGCGTAAAAGGCTAGCCACAAGAATAATGGACGGGCACCTGCCAGAAGCTGCTCTCTTGTGAGCAACGAATTTAACGGAGTGCTTTGCCTTCGTCGATGTCGCTCGGCGCCTTAGCCAAAGCCTATGGGCACGACAACCGGGCAATATTTTTGCATTCCTTCTTTTGCTGACCAGGTATGACGTTAGGTACAAAATAAATGTTTATTTCAGAAAGTTATACCCATTATAAACTTGGTTTTGAACCCACCATGGCGTAGCTAGTCCAGCACAACACTCGCCGTGAATCGCGGCCTTCACCATGCAAATGGTGGTTGGAAGGCGATTTATCTTCCTGTGATGCATCGCCTCAAGCTGAGTAAATACCTCCTATTAAATACACTAAACGTTTTGGCACCATTTCCTGCAACAAATATAACACCATCCGGGTGAAATGGCCGCTGATGATATTGTCGCACTGATTTCCAGCGCGTGGTGAAAGAATGATGAGTAAATAATATGGAAATATACGCAAATTGTTCCAAGGCTACCCGGTAGATGGCGCCAGTGTGCTCTTTCGACATAAGCAGTCCCAAGGGGTCACTACGCACTCAGCCGCACTCAAAAACAAATGTGTAAACCAGCCGTCAATGCCAGTAACCGTGAGCACAGTAAGAAGAGGGAAATGTTTTCTAGTCGCAAAAAACCGCCGTTTGGGCGTAGAATGAGAGTTGAACTCACCTCGAGGCACAAGAAGGAAGTCTCGTTGTCAAAGTCGGCGACCCCACACCTGTCTCTTTCCCTGACCGGTATCTTTTCCTGGTGGATGGTGACCTCCTTGCGCGGTTCTCGCACGGTCGCCCTCGAAGATGCCTTGGGTCCAAGCCGTTTGGCTTTCGGACGGTCCGTTCCTTGAGCGTCGCCCTCCGACGGCCTCTCCAGATTCCCAAGGACCGTTCGGGTGGAACTGTCGGCCTCCTTCGACGGGACTTTCTCGGGCTCAGCTGCTCCACCAGTTGTAGCCTTGCTGTCGGGCGGCTTATCTTGAGCAGCCCCCGCGTCCACTGATTTGGCAGGTTCCGGCTGTTGAGGCAGGTTCACCGGCGGTTCCATCTGCTTCGGTGCAGTCTCCTTCTTATCGGCGTCCGTCATGTCCTTAGATTCTTCGGTCAATAAGGTACTTGGCATGGTGGAAGACGCGGGCTGTTTCGTATCACTAGACTTCTCAATGTTGGACTGCGACGTTTCGGATGTGAAGGTGGCATCCACGTTCTTAGGAACATCCAGATTCTTGCGGGTTGCCAACTCACTCGTTTGGCTCTTCGTCGGTTTGGGGACGTCTTTTTTCTTTGTTTCTTGATGAGTGGCGCCGCCTGCAAAGTATCCTTGCTAAGATCGGGTTTTATGGCTTCGGCAGCGCCCGCGTTAACCTCCTGCTTTTCTTTGGTTGTTTTTGAGACTTCATCGGCCGACTTGGAACGTTTCGATTTCTTCTCTTTTGACTTGGATCTTCTGATTTTTCTGTAGATCTTCGTAAAGACGTTAGGTTTTTTCCGGCTCGGTGACTTGGTGCTGGGTTTGCTTCTCCTGGTCGACGCGACTTCTTTTTGCAATTTTCTTCCCACCGACGCCTCCTGACCAGGAGTGGGCTCTTTCTCCTTCTTCCCTCTGGGCTTGGAGGACGTCGCGGAAGTGGACACGTCGCTGGCCACTGAGGCATTTTGGCTCGTTGATTTTTTGGCCTTCTTTTTGGGTTTTTTCTTCGCCCCTTTGTTTTCTTCTCGAGCGCTCTTGGAGGTTTTGGTGCTTTTTCTTTGGGGGTCTTTTAGGGATGCTTTTTTCGGCCTGGATTTCTTACCCTTTTCTTTTTTTTTCTTTTCCCCACTGGTGCCTGATTTGCTACTGTTGGGTTCGCTTTTATGCTCCTTTTCTTTTTTCTTCTGGTTCTTTTTCTCTTTCGTGTTTTTGTCAAGCTCTGTGAGTACTTTAACTGTTTCTTCGTCCTTGAAGAAAGCAGAAAATACAATACCATTAGCTCAAGAAAAACTGCCCCTTTCCCCTTTTGTTTTAATTATTAGTAACCCCCCTCCTCCAAAAAAAAAACAACGTCTTCAGGATTTGTATTAGCTTACCTACTAGGCATTTATTTCAGCGGTTACAAATAAACGGTCGTGTCTTCGAGGGCGGCACAGAACTTGGGGCCCACGTTTGAGCCCCAAATGAGACAATTGGACGGGATATTTCTCCGCTTCGGTTGGACATAGAAATTTGAGCTGGCAATTGCCGTAACTTAGTCCTGCTTGGGTCCATCCGTGTTTGGTGCTTTCAGTTCACTCCTTTCATTAGCTACCCCGTCTGGGCTCGAAACTTCAGACACTGAAAAGTCTCCTATAATAGCGCAAAAAATGTTTAAAAAAAATGTCTCGAACTGGTTTTTTTTTTTTTAGTTAATGATTTGACATTTGTTCCGATAGTCTATGCTTGGCCAGATGGAATATATTTTAACTATCGGCCCTGCAAACATACTCGCTAACAGCATTTTACAATGTTGGCATTAGAAAATAAACTAGTTCTTTCACTGGCACGTTTGTTAACGACGCACTCAGGATATTATTGACAGGCTTGCCAAGCGAAGTCTTGGGCAAACTTTACCAAATGAAATAAAGGCTCAGGAGAAGTGACCTCAGGCAAGTTTGACTCAAGTCGAATGCTAGCCACCGCTGTATCTAACTTTGAGACAACAGATATTTATTTGTTGAAACAGATGCGTTTTGCACATTTAGTCATTAACCACTTATATCGCCGTCCAGCATCAACAGCGCTGCCCTCGGGTGATTTTCTTTCCGACGGCTTCTTTTTCGCGTCGCATACTGCGGGCCCTAGGCACTCTCAAGTTGTGAAAGTGTTTTCACCGGGTTAGTGCCAATCTTTATGTTGGAATAATTGGACCAAATATTTTAAATTGTGTGTCAAAACACTTTTATTGAAAGCACATGAGTGACTGCAGATATGGGACAGAGCAGGGTGTATATATTTTTTTTTAATTATAAAGAAGCCGATTAATCGAACGTTTATATCGCAAAAGCGATTGAACACCTTTTGGTGTTATAGCATGAATAAATAAATCCCCTGATGTTGACGTTACCGTCATTCCTACGATCAGAAAAGAAAAAGCAAGTTGAACGTTTGTTACTTATATCCGCGGGTTTCGCCTCACAACCAAAAACAACTGTTTTCGTTTTCATTTTACTGAATGCAAAGCACGATGTTTTCAGGAAACACGTATTGTTGCTCCTTTCGCTGACTATTTCTTGTCGGCTTTCTTAAGATTCTAAATGCTCGATCAGGAATATACATTCCACTACTTATTTCGAATGTTCCGCCACTATCACTGAGTAAACTTAAGTTGTCATAAGTAAGTGGGCTATGAAACCTCGTGCTCGCATAGACTCATCTACCGCGTGGGTCAAAGGGATCGACGGCCGTTTGAGAACCCAAAAACCGGCTTCTTAACGTGTCCCCCTAGGATTTACTACAGAGGTGTCTGAAGTTGGTGCATGGAAGATTTCGCTAAAATTGTGGAAAGATTGGCTCACCTGAGTAAATAAAAAAACTATATTTTTCCTATACCTTTAATGTACACCACATGAATATTGTGTTATTGTGTTGCTTATTTGGAACAAATGAAACGCAGCGAAGACACCGGTCTTCAAACCATAGGGCGCCCAATGGTTTGAAGACCGGTGGCTTCGCTGCGTTTCCATAGGAGTTAAGCCTCTTTTTCTTTCTTTTTACATTTTCCTCAGGTAAGCTGGCTCTTTGCGAATTTTATAGAAAAATGCACCACCTGTGGCAAACGCTGTACAAAATCGGAACGCGATAGGTTAAGAAACCGAATTTTGCGGTCGATTTGAAGAGCCTGGCCGCTCCTTGATATCACCCAGTAGATTCGAGACAGGATGACTAGAAAGCTAGGCTTACTCGACCCGTTTGACCACGGTATTTGACACATTCATCCCATTCGCAGGTTTTCGGCTTGCGGTTCTTCAGGAGGAGGAAATTCCGTTCCTCGAGGCGTATCACTCGAGTGTCACTTTCCGGGCAGTGCGAGCCTTTCCCAGGACCGCGGTTGTTCTACTTGCACTCAGACTTGTAGCGTGCGAGCCGCCGGCGTCGCCTCCGTCGCCCATGGTTCGCCGACACAAAGCAACAGTCGGCACAAAATTGCGGAAACGCAAAGTCGGCGATTTACGCTGCGGCTAATGTAACGTTGTGATTATGACGAACTTAATGCAGTTAAAAGCCCAGAAAGCTTGTGTCGTTCCAGAAATTTGTCAGAGGGAAAACTGCTCTATGAATAAAACCACAAATATGGTGTAAAGAATTTTTCTTATGGATAAGTGTAGGTGCAGTCCAATTAGTGCACTATGGGTGACAAGTATAGGTGGCGGCACAATTAACGCAGCAACACGTCAAATTACGCGTAAGCATAAAAATAATTTTTTTGGTAACCCTCGAGTGAACAACGTTAATATATATGAGGACATTTTTGTGAACTTAAAACTTTTAAAACGAGAGGACGATTGTTCCGTGCCAAATATGTAACTAAATCAAAAGGCACGCGAGGAGATGCCGCCAGTCGAATGACGTTCACGTTTTTGCACTCTTTTTTTCTTAAATGTTACTCGTGGAGAAACGTTAACATCGGGGCAGTCGGGGTCACCCAACAGAACAAGTGCAGCAACAACACAAAACACAATATGAGCTGATGAATAGCGCTCGCTGCACAACGCGCAGACCTAGCAGAGCTTGACGAGCACTCCTTACAGTCCAGTACCTGCGTGTTTGTTGCCCAGCAAAGTGAGTAAAGCCCGCTCCATACGCTCGATATACAGGTGTGTGTTTTTACAAGGAAACTAATATTATAAATTTAAAAAAGCACGTCAAATAAATTATATCTTCGGGATAGGGTTATTCACCGCCGCGGGTGTTAGGTAGAAAATGTAGTCATAATTAGCTAATTATTTATCTCAACTCTATTAATTAAATTCTGAAATATGCGCTTCAGCTGGCACGTTCCAATCGGGAATTAGTTTCCCGTTGTCAAGATATTCCGTGGCAGTTGCTAAAATTTCGACTGCAAGCGGGACGTTTGCTCGCCGCCGTCTCAGCTTGTGCGGGAAGCGCGAAAAATTATAGGCCTGCCAACGCTACGTTCTTGGGCACGCTGCACAAGCTTACACGCATGGGGCATCACTCGGGGCACAATGAGAAGAGCGTGAGAATCCGCAAAACACTTTTTGGAAAAGGTTACTTCGCCACTGCTGTGTGTGGGCGCTGCCATAACCAAATTTCAGTTTTAAAATATGAAATTATTTTTAACGGAGCCCCCAATCTCAAACTTTTAGCCGTTCGTTCGTCTGTGCCTTTTGGTTTCCACCAATTTCATGGCCTTGTGAAGTTGAACTGTTGCCCGGTTTTTCAGATCACCTTATAGTTAACATAAGCATGGCTTTGACGCCGCTTATAAAAGCATTCAGTTCATCCTGCAGAGACTTCGGCATGGCTGATGACACGGCTATACTCAACGAGTTAGACTACCACTATGGACCGTTTGAGGAGCTTAGTCATGATGAGTCAGTAAGTTTTAATGACCTCTGGTTGAAATTTAAAGCTCATAAATGTATAAATAAGTATATGCCCTTGAAATCAAAACGTAAACCAGTGAAAAATCCCTGAGTAATGACAGAAGCTATTCACCTAAAGAGAAAAGTAGGGCGGCGCAGGTCAAACTATCCTGGTGCATCAGGTTCGGCATTATTGAATGATATATCGGCTTTTAGCACAGAAGTGAATTATTTGTTAAAGGAATCAAAGCACAATTTTTATAACGTCACAATGCAAAAATGTATCCGTGAATCGCCGCAAATGTTTTGGAGAAATTTTAGAGCAGCCAGGAAAACAGTCAAAGAGATAAATACAGAACAGGGCGTTATAAACGACAAACTAGGAATTGCAACCAACTTTAACGAGTACTTTGCAAAAGTTTTCACTAAAGATGATAAACAGTCATTAGAGTTTAGAATATTCGCTGAAATTTTAGTGGCTGATGACTGCCATATCGGTTAAGGTCAGAAGGCCGGTTTAAGCAAACTGTTTAATAAAATATAGGAGGAAAAAAGCAGCAGCCATGTCAGCCGGTTGTCGATTCCAAAGCATGACACGCGCCACGGTCATGACAGCGGGCTCACCGAGACTCCTCTTCTTCTACAATAACACATCATAACACGCCACCTTTTTTTTTTTCTTCTTGAAGAGAGAGTAGTGCTACAGTTCATGGATACAACTAATGACTGGCTAACACTGCCCCATTTTCTTACGTTATGTTAAGAAATATTACGCCGAGGTCACCGGGACCTCTGTGCTTCGTGTTAAGCGAGGCTACCAGTTCAAGGAGAAAGCATGACACAAGACATTCGAGACTCGAATGTTTCGGTGACTTATACGGCAGTGTGAAAGAGCCTTCAGTGCTCGTGACGAAATTGTCAGTCTCTGTATCGTAGTGGCTGCTCCACAACACGTCCACTTCTTGTTGTCACTTGACGGTCCTGACGATGCAGGCTCTGAAGGACCGTTCACACACTTGCGCTTGACCCCGACCGACCGAGACAAGACCGAATTTTAAGCCTTTTGTGACAGCTTACGATAGGCTGCATCGCTGCGCATCCGATTCGCTTCGTGGTTGCAATTCGAACGCCAGTGTCAATGCAGCTGTAAATGGTCCGTCACCATCTTTGGCGCACCCTTGTGTGTTTATACGCATAAGCAAATTTTGCCTCATGGCGCGAATAGCAAACAGTAACAGTAAAGTGTAGGAATGTTTTGCTCGTTTGCTTTTTGCTTGTGAAAGGACATCTATTATAGAGATACACACCGATCAAGAATCGGTGGCATCACCTACCTTCATTTCCTCGTTGACGTCTTCATCTAAACTCTGCGTACAATCAATGCGTTTATCGAAAATTACGCCTCAGCAATGTTGCAAGACTAAAAACTCTACATCTGTACAATGTCATTTCATCATCATTATTATACTTCGTTTCAGCTTGGGTCCAGACGCAGCCGATGCTACGAGCGCGAGCGTGTGGCCCTGAACAGTGACTGCATTGCACGAGCGCGCGTGCTTGGCAGGGACGCTGAAAGCCCGGAGCTCGCGCTTGTAGCATCGCCTGCGTCTGGACCCAAGCTGAAACGAAGTATAGAGTGGCGCCGGAGGCTTTCAAGGTATGGGTGACTTTAATTTCTGCAGCGCCACGGCTATCCTGACATCAAATCAATATCAATATGAAAAACTGTCGAAAAGAAAAACAATTTCCCAAAGTTCGGCGATGGCGTATTTAGAGCTGTCGTAGTGGGAACTTTTACTTGAGAGAGAGAGAGACTGCATGTTTATTAATATTAGATGTTTAAGGTTTATATTCCACTTCATTTCAAAGTATAACCGACATTTATAAATAAAAAAATAAAGCATACTTACCTACATGTAAGATACACTAGAAATATACCCTTTTCTCAGAGAAGAAAAAAAGAGGAAAACAAGAAGACAATACAAAGGCCCAATATAATAATTAGGGTTGTGTGGATATTTATACAGCGTGTAGTTGGTCAGCCATTTCAAAGTTGCGACGAGTCACTCGCTGTAGATGAGCAATTTAACCAGTGCAGTACAACCACTAGCTTGGGGGCTTCAACCTGGACCACGCAGTAGTGATACACGATCGCACACCGGTACGATGCTCATCCAGATCGAAACGGACAGGGGTGGGGATTTCGCAACTTTCACGAACTATAGAGGGCGCACTGGTGCTCCATCAAAATGGCTGTCATCTGGATGATCGTCGTATAACAGGAGCACGAGGCTGGGTCTGCGACGCGTAAGTAATTTTAGTTTTGCAATATACGAGCTCATAAGAGCCTTACTCTATATTTTTCACGTCAGGAACGTGTTGCTAAACCCCTTTATCGTGAAGCCGATCATCCAGGAGCTAGGGAGCGCGATTCTCACACCGCGGTACCACCATCGCTGAAAGTTGCGAATTGAACCCAGGATGCCTGGGTTCTGCAGCGCGAGCTTTCGCTCCACATGCTCCGAGCTGACAAAGGCCCAGAAAAGACACAAGAGCTGTGACAGAAGAGAGGAACACAGGACCAGTGTTGGACAGAATACTCGATAAAAGTATTTAAGTTAAGTTACTAAATACCTGCTTCATAAAGTATCTAAAATACCACTCAAGTTACTTTCACTGTAAAGTATCTTCAGTAGAATACAAATACTTAAAAATGTAATTGAATTACCTTTGAAGATACTTCCGCAGTGCGTAATTTATATCGAAGTTAGTGACAACGACAATTATACAATTGCACAAATCTGGTTTACCAGAATGGCTTATTAGCACGTAACAACATAAAACGGAAAAAAAAGCATCGTAGGGCTATTTTGTGCAGTCCAACTATAAGGATCAGGATATTGTCACGAATGACAAATGATGAGGCGGCGAATAACTGAAGAAACTAAACGTTTAATGGGGCGAACTTGTGCCCAAAACAAAATAGAGAAAGGCTAGCGTCGCAAGCGTCGATGGCGGCGAAACAGCAGCAGGGCCGGCCCTAGGGGTGGGCGACCTGGGCGGTCGCCCAGGGCGCCATCAAAAAGGGGCGGCGCCGCGTACCCTTTTTTATTTTTGCTTTTTTGATTTGTTTGGACACGGCGCCCGACACGATGCTATATGCTCGATCTCCGTTCGTTTTTGGAATGCGGTTTTCGTCTCACAAAGCGCTCGTTTTGGGTCACTACCCACATGTTTACTAACAACGTGGTGTCGTACCTAGTAAATAGGGGCGTATAAAAAAAAAAGAAATGAAGAGGGGGGAGACGGCGTAACGGCCGGAGTTTGCCCAGGACGCTTGATGGTGCAGGGCCGGCCCTGAACAGCAGGATCGAGCGCTGGGGCGAGACTAACTCCAGACCGCCACGCGGATCACCTTTTGTACCCGCGTGGGTTTCTGGCACATCCGGCCTAGAACTTTCGGCACGTGGAACACTCGGAACTCAATTAGACGAGAATGTTCTCGAACTTACGAGAACGCCAAGTTGAAATAATAAATAAAGGAACATTCCACTGACTGCAAATCAGAACTTAGAACTTCAGACTTTCCGCGCGACAATCAAGCGCGGTAACCAGTCGGCCACGCGCTCGCTCGGCGACGCGCCTGGCAATATCACTTATACATGTTACAAAACATATTTGGGACAAATAGTTTTAACTATAGTGACATCGCTGAATATCACATCGTGCGGCGCACCTTAGACGCATCGTTTAACTACAATCCATATTCCCTATATGTGGAGTTCACTATAAACGAACTTGGGATACGGATATGAGTGAATGGATAACAAAGAGAACCTACATAATAGCCACGGCAGTGGTCGCACCTTCTTCAAGTAGGTTGCGTTCAGAAAGGCACTCAACGTTGGGGGACGCTATGTTGGGATTTTGAGAGGTCATTCAGCTTTTAGTTCGTTTCCTGTCATGTTCTCTGCTTATCAAAGTTCGCTTACAGACAGTGTTCGCGAGAGCAACAAGTGACGGACTGACGACAAAAGGAAAATAAACAAAATAAAACCTCGACATTCTGCCGTAGCGGGATTAAATATACAACAAGCAAAACAAAAATGTCTTCTATTTTGTGTGTCCACTTTTCATTTTCTTTTATTTGTTATTTTCTTGAAACTCAAGTCTGCATTGATGTCGTAGGTAGTTTCCCGGTCTGTGTTGCGCCTCAGTGTGACAATATTTACTTTCGCAGAACCACTCCTTTTGTTTGAGGATTTTTCGGGGGAACTCTAGGAAACAAAAGGCGCCTTTGGGAAGGCGAGGGAAAACCTTCGTTGTACGAACTTCGGGCTGAAATATGAGTCACAGTCGGCAAAAAAAGCGATTTTTTTCACGACCTGACCATCAAAGCCTGCGGGGAAGCGTATTAACTGAAGCGATAATCGAGAGCCACTAAATGAGCTGCGCTTAGAGTATCGGCACTCCGTTCCCCGACATTAGTACCTTGGGCGCCACCAGACATGGGGCTTGTGCAGAGCAGACGCAACTGCAGATCGTCATGATTCAAAAGTGCGACTTCCTGAGCATTTGATTCGGTGTTAGGAAACTCGCGTAATATTGCTTTTCTCTGTCGCGGACTCGTTTAAACTTTTGCAGAGGACGGAAAAGCGTTCCCGGTGATTTCGTGATAAGGCTGCAGACAACTGGCAACCGTGCATTTTGAGCCACAATATGCGCCAAGTGTCGTTACTCTGGAAGCGTAGCTTATTTAGTGGCTCTAGCTTATAACTATAACAACTAGCTGTAGCTATAACTATACATCGTTTCAGCTTCGGTCCAGACGCAGCCAATAGAGAGTTTTAGTAGATCGTCGCTGATACCTCCGATACCCCCGATAACGATACTATATATGTAAGCGCAAAGGCGGAGGCAGAGTATCGGGTATCGTTACTGGCGGAGTCATCGGAACGATCTTACTTCAAAACTCTCTATTGTGCTCCCTGAGCGCGAGCATGTGGCCCAGGGCGGCACATGCACTGCACGAGCGCGCGTGCTTGGAAGGGACGCCGAAAGCCCGCGGAGCTCGCGCTTGTAGCATCGCCTGCGTCTGGACCTGAAGCTGAAACGAAGTATTCGCGTCTCCAGCTCGACGCTCGCCCTCCCGCGGCGGAAACGGGAAGCGCTCTAGTGAGGGTCCCCGATTCTCCTGCTCAGCGGGCACGGCGGAACTGCTCGCGATCATGGCTCGCGAAATGTCATTTCCGAATGCAAACAACACTCTTCACTGTCCCAACGTAGTGCTGCAGCCGGTATGGGATTGTACCTTACTGGAGAGTTTTAGTATTGCGCATAGAAGCAAACGCAAGCGGTGTGCGTTTGCGTTAGAGTTGCGAGCCCCACGTTGTGCGTGCGCCTCATCGCCATGCGCCATCCAAGACCGCAATTTTGGGCTCCGCGCACGCGCAGTGTGGAACACGCAAAGCTAACGCAAACACACAGCACTTGCGTTCGCTCGTATACGTAATACTAAAACTCACTACTGTTTCACCGGCTTCCAACGCCAACGAAACGTGCTGCAGTGAGCAGACGTGCAAGCAAGTAGGCGTTCCTTCGAACAGGAAAGGCTAAGATTGGCAAAACGAGCGAGCGTAAAAATGAAAGTAACTAAATGTTATAAAAAAATTAATAATTAAAAGAAAAATTATTTTTGGGCATTTGGTCTGGAAGGATATTGGCGGCGACTTACGTTGTGCCGATTGTCAAAAGTCGCGACTTTGATAGAAAAATATACTTTAACCACAATTAATGTAATTTTACATGGATTTCTCACATTAGCTAAAATGTTTTCATTGACTTTGGACTATTTTTATTTTATTACTTGGTAATTAAAAATGCTGCAATTGGCACCAGTGATGATCATTAGCACACTTTTGGTTGTCATATTTGTTCGCGCGTTTGAAATTAGATCATAAGCAACGCTTGAAAAAATTACGTATTACAATATCTGAATTTTAATATTATTATTAATACCAATCGCGGCAATGTATGCCCCCAATTAACGCCAAGATCACGAAAATTCGCCATTTAACCATAATTGTCTTTCCAGAAAGGTATAATTTTGTTTTCTTTTTAGCTAATGAAAAACTCTGACATCGTTATCAATATAGACAAACAGTCAAACACTGGATGCAATATAAAGTCCTATGCGTCACGCGTTGCTATAAAACACACACACACACGCACACTTCAGCTGTCTGACTCGGATTCCGTCTTTGGGTTGTTGCAGTAAGAACAGCGTTTATTAATTTTTACGGTGTACATATTGTAAAAATTTGAATTATTATCTTATTCTTGTGTTGGCAATAATGTTAAACCAATTAATGATCTAAATACCCCAAAACTCATCAAAAGGCCCGCAGTTCATTATTTCCCATGGCAATTATCTGAGCAAGAGAAGGCAGCGAGAACGCACAAATATCAGCATTGATTTTTTCAACAACTACAAATATCAGCCTGGATTGAAACATGTATGTCGCAAAATGAAGCTTCGGCAAACAACTTCTTTAGTGCCTGGAGCTGTAGGTCCGTTCGAGTCAGCTAACCAAGAAATGTTCTTCTTTGTACAGCTCCCGATTTTCGCCTTCGTTTGGTATCTGCGCCCGAGGACGATCGTCGCTGCCGTGACCGTGCTCGCCGCAGTAAACGCTGCGTCATCGCCACCTTCTTGCTACACGGAATCATCCCTTCCTCCTGCGCGTGGCGTCCTCGTGGGCCCTACGTCATCCGAATCGCCATCGATGTACCCAGGATGCAAGTCTGTCGGCCTTTATAAGGATGTTCCAAGCCGTGGCCGCCTCAGTGGGCATGGGAGCTGCTGTCCGTTCGAGTCAGCTAACCAAGAAATGTTCTTCTTTGTACAGCTCCCGATTTTCGCCTTCGTTTGGTATCTGCGCCCGAGGACGATCGTCGCTGCCGTGACCGTGCTCGCCGCAGTAAACGCTGCGTCATCGCCACCTTCTTGCTACACGGAATCATCCCTTCCTCCTGCGCGTGGCGTCCTCGTGGGCCCTACGTCATCCGAATCGCCATCGATGTACCCAGGATGCAAGTCTGTCGGCCTTTATAAGGATGTTCCAAGCCGTGGCCGCCTCAGTGGGCATGGGAGCTGCTGTCCGTTCGAGTCAGCTAACCAAGAAATGTTCTTCTTTGTACAGCTCCCGATTTTCGCCTTCGTTTGGTATCTGCGCCCGAGGACGATCGTCGCTGCCGTGACCGTGCTCGCCGCAGTAAACGCTGCGTCATCGCCACCTTCTTGCTACACGGAATCATCCCTTCCTCCTGCGCGTGGCGTCCTCGTGGGCCCTACGTCATCCGAATCGCCATCGATGTACCCAGGATGCAAGTCTGTCGGCCTTTATAAGGATGTTCCAAGCCGTGGCCGCCTCAGTGGGCATGGGAGCTGCTGTCCGTTCGAGTCAGCTAACCAAGAAATGTTCTTCTTTGTACAGCTCCCGATTTTCGCCTTCGTTTGGTATCTGCGCCCGAGGACGATCGTCGCTGCCGTGACCGTGCTCGCCGCAGTAAACGCTGCGTCATCGCCACCTTCTTGCTACACGGAATCATCCCTTCCTCCTGCGCGTGGCGTCCTCGTGGGCCCTACGTCATCCGAATCGCCATCGATGTACCCAGGATGCAAGTCTGTCGGCCTTTATAAGGATGTTCCAAGCCGTGGCCGCCTCAGTGGGCATGGGAGCTGCTGTCCGTTCGAGTCAGCTAACCAAGAAATGTTCTTCTTTGTACAGCTCCCGATTTTCGCCTTCGTTTGGTATCTGCGCCCGAGGACGATCGTCGCTGCCGTGACCGTGCTCGCCGCAGTAAACGCTGCGTCATCGCCACCTTCTTGCTACACGGAATCATCCCTTCCTCCTGCGCGTGGCGTCCTCGTGGGCCCTACGTCATCCGAATCGCCATCGATGTACCCAGGATGCAAGTCTGTCGGCCTTTATAAGGATGTTCCAAGCCGTGGCCGCCTCAGTGGGCATGGGAGCTGCTGTCCGTTCGAGTCAGCTAACCAAGAAATGTTCTTCTTTGTACAGCTCCCGATTTTCGCCTTCGTTTGGTATCTGCGCCCGAGGACGATCGTCGCTGCCGTGACCGTGCTCGCCGCAGTAAACGCTGCGTCATCGCCACCTTCTTGCTACACGGAATCATCCCTTCCTCCTGCGCGTGGCGTCCTCGTGGGCCCTACGTCATCCGAATCGCCATCGATGTACCCAGGATGCAAGTCTGTCGGCCTTTATAAGGATGTTCCAAGCCGTGGCCGCCTCAGTGGGCATGGGAGCTGCTGTCCGTTCGAGTCAGCTAACCAAGAAATGTTCTTCTTTGTACAGCTCCCGATTTTCGCCTTCGTTTGGTATCTGCGCCCGAGGACGATCGTCGCTGCCGTGACCGTGCTCGCCGCAGTAAACGCTGCGTCATCGCCACCTTCTTGCTACACGGAATCATCCCTTCCTCCTGCGCGTGGCGTCCTCGTGGGCCCTACGTCATCCGAATCGCCATCGATGTACCCAGGATGCAAGTCTGTCGGCCTTTATAAGGATGTTCCAAGCCGTGGCCGCCTCAGTGGGCATGGGAGCTGCTGTCCGTTCGAGTCAGCTAACCAAGAAATGTTCTTCTTTGTACAGCTCCCGATTTTCGCCTTCGTTTGGTATCTGCGCCCGAGGACGATCGTCGCTGCCGTGACCGTGCTCGCCGCAGTAAACGCTGCGTCATCGCCACCTTCTTGCTACACGGAATCATCCCTTCCTCCTGCGCGTGGCGTCCTCGTGGGCCCTACGTCATCCGAATCGCCATCGATGTACCCAGGATGCAAGTCTGTCGGCCTTTATAAGGATGTTCCAAGCCGTGGCCGCCTCAGTGGGCATGGGAGCTGCTGTCCGTTCGAGTCAGCTAACCAAGAAATGTTCTTCTTTGTACAGCTCCCGATTTTCGCCTTCGTTTGGTATCTGCGCCCGAGGACGATCGTCGCTGCCGTGACCGTGCTCGCCGCAGTAAACGCTGCGTCATCGCCACCTTCTTGCTACACGGAATCATCCCTTCCTCCTGCGCGTGGCGTCCTCGTGGGCCCTACGTCATCCGAATCGCCATCGATGTACCCAGGATGCAAGTCTGTCGGCCTTTATAAGGATGTTCCAAGCCGTGGCCGCCTCAGTGGGCATGGGAGCTGCTGTCCGTTCGAGTCAGCTAACCAAGAAATGTTCTTCTTTGTACAGCTCCCGATTTTCGCCTTCGTTTGGTATCTGCGCCCGAGGACGATCGTCGCTGCCGTGACCGTGCTCGCCGCAGTAAACGCTGCGTCATCGCCACCTTCTTGCTACACGGAATCATCCCTTCCTCCTGCGCGTGGCGTCCTCGTGGGCCCTACGTCATCCGAATCGCCATCGATGTACCCAGGATGCAAGTCTGTCGGCCTTTATAAGGATGTTCCAAGCCGTGGCCGCCTCAGTGGGCATGGGAGCTGCTGTCCGTTCGAGTCAGCTAACCAAGAAATGTTCTTCTTTGTACAGCTCCCGATTTTCGCCTTCGTTTGGTATCTGCGCCCGAGGACGATCGTCGCTGCCGTGACCGTGCTCGCCGCAGTAAACGCTGCGTCATCGCCACCTTCTTGCTACACGGAATCATCCCTTCCTCCTGCGCGTGGCGTCCTCGTGGGCCCTACGTCATCCGAATCGCCATCGATGTACCCAGGATGCAAGTCTGTCGGCCTTTATAAGGATGTTCCAAGCCGTGGCCGCCTCAGTGGGCATGGGAGCTGCTGTCCGTTCGAGTCAGCTAACCAAGAAATGTTCTTCTTTGTACAGCTCCCGATTTTCGCCTTCGTTTGGTATCTGCGCCCGAGGACGATCGTCGCTGCCGTGACCGTGCTCGCCGCAGTAAACGCTGCGTCATCGCCACCTTCTTGCTACACGGAATCATCCCTTCCTCCTGCGCGTGGCGTCCTCGTGGGCCCTACGTCATCCGAATCGCCATCGATGTACCCAGGATGCAAGTCTGTCGGCCTTTATAAGGATGTTCCAAGCCGTGGCCGCCTCAGTGGGCATGGGAGCTGCTGTCCGTTCGAGTCAGCTAACCAAGAAATGTTCTTCTTTGTACAGCTCCCGATTTTCGCCTTCGTTTGGTATCTGCGCCCGAGGACGATCGTCGCTGCCGTGACCGTGCTCGCCGCAGTAAACGCTGCGTCATCGCCACCTTCTTGCTACACGGAATCATCCCTTCCTCCTGCGCGTGGCGTCCTCGTGGGCCCTACGTCATCCGAATCGCCATCGATGTACCCAGGATGCAAGTCTGTCGGCCTTTATAAGGATGTTCCAAGCCGTGGCCGCCTCAGTGGGCATGGGAGCTGCTGTCCGTTCGAGTCAGCTAACCAAGAAATGTTCTTCTTTGTACAGCTCCCGATTTTCGCCTTCGTTTGGTATCTGCGCCCGAGGACGATCGTCGCTGCCGTGACCGTGCTCGCCGCAGTAAACGCTGCGTCATCGCCACCTTCTTGCTACACGGAATCATCCCTTCCTCCTGCGCGTGGCGTCCTCGTGGGCCCTACGTCATCCGAATCGCCATCGATGTACCCAGGATGCAAGTCTGTCGGCCTTTATAAGGATGTTCCAAGCCGTGGCCGCCTCAGTGGGCATGGGAGCTGCTGTCCGTTCGAGTCAGCTAACCAAGAAATGTTCTTCTTTGTACAGCTCCCGATTTTCGCCTTCGTTTGGTATCTGCGCCCGAGGACGATCGTCGCTGCCGTGACCGTGCTCGCCGCAGTAAACGCTGCGTCATCGCCACCTTCTTGCTACACGGAATCATCCCTTCCTCCTGCGCGTGGCGTCCTCGTGGGCCCTACGTCATCCGAATCGCCATCGATGTACCCAGGATGCAAGTCTGTCGGCCTTTATAAGGATGTTCCAAGCCGTGGCCGCCTCAGTGGGCATGGGAGCTGCTGTCCGTTCGAGTCAGCTAACCAAGAAATGTTCTTCTTTGTACAGGTTTGTAAACGATATTCTTTGCATGCTAAAAGGACGAGTAACCTGTTTCTTGTTGTGCTCCCATGCCCAGGGGTGCTTGTTGATATTGCTTGCGACTCTGTCAATGTGATTAGACATATCTTGATGCTTTCCGGAGATGTCGAGCTGAATCCGGGGCCGATGTCTGCCACTGAACTCAAACAATTCAACGAAATGTTCGCTCTCTTACAAAAGATCGACTCTAACTCTTCCAGCCTCCATGAGGGACAAGCAGCTATAAAATCGGACATAAAAACCATACTGGAAAGACAAAAAGAGCTGGATAGCGCCCTTTCCTCACTCGACAGCAGGATTGCCTCAATCGAAAGCGAGATATCCTATATTGGTCAGGCTAAATCCGCCATAAACGACTTAGAGGACACGCTGAATGTACAGGTTGCTACTACCTCGAATTTATTGAGTCGTATTGACGGCCTAGAAAATCAGTCGCGTCGTTGCAACCTTCTTTTTTACGGAATGCCGGATGACGCTGGGGAGTCATGGCAGACGTCCGAGCAAAATATAATCACCGTCGTGAAAGACAGACTTGGTGTCGCCTTGGGAAACGCTGATATTGAACGGGCTCACAGAGTGGGTGGTTATCGGGAAGGAAAAATTAGGCCAATAATTGTGAAATTCGCCTCATTTAAATTAAAAAACCAGTTGCTTCTTTGTGGCCATAAGTTGAAGGGCTCCCCCTACTCGTTGTCGGAGGACTACTCGCCGAATGTTCGAACTGCGCGGAAGTTTCTTCTCGACTTTGCCAGGGCGCAGAACGTATCATTTAAGCTTCGTTTCGACAAGTTGCACATTGGTTCCAGGACTTACAGTTATGATTCTCAGTCTCTGTCCGTAAAAGAAATCCCCAGATAGGACGCGCCGGGGGTGGCTTTCTTCATAACCAAAAATCAAGTTGCGGTATTAATGTATTGTACACGAACGCACGTAGTATCCTGAATAAACGCGACGATATATGTTCTCTTATTTCTTCGTGTAATGCTAACGTCATCGTCTTAACTGAGACATGGCTATCACCTGGAATTGAAGATAGTGAGATATTTCCTGAGCACCCTAATCTGGTTATTTACCGGCGTGACAGGGATGATCAACGTGGAGGCGGTGTCCTTATCGGGGTCGATGAAAGTAATGAAAGCACCCTTGTCCCGACTGCTTCGTGCCTCGAAATGGTCTGGGTACGAATACAATGCAGTTTCAAACCTATTTTGGTAGGCGTTTGTTATCGACCTCCTTCGGAATCCCATTCGTTCACCAGCCGTCTGCACGACGACTTGTCTACCCTGTTTGCTCTCTATCCGGCGCACCCTGTTTTTTTATTCGGTGACTTTAATTTTCCATGCGTTAATTGGAACTCTGCGGTCCCCGTTTGTCCTAAAGGGAATGGTTTGTGCAAGGACTTCCTTGACATGTGTTTGGATTTTAATCTTTTTCAACTTGTGTCCGTCCCTACTAGGGTGACGGATTCCTGTTCTAGTATTTTAGATCTCGTGCTAACTACTCATCCGGGTTTTGTAGAATCACCTCTAACCTGTTTTGATGGCGTGAGCGATCATCGGGTAATTTACTGCCCTATATGCGTGGAAATCCAGAAACCGTTGCGCGTTCAAAAAGCATACGGCTGTATGAGAAAGGGAATTATGAGCAGCTCTGCAACACTCTGTCCGAATATTTTGTGTCTTTTAATACTAATTTTGAGAGTAGAAGTGTGGACGTAAACTGGTGTCTCTTTAAAGATAAATTATGTGATTTAGTGGAAAAATATATACCTTGTATTGATATAACAACGAAGTCTTCGAATCCATGGTTTAATCGCAGCCTCAAATCGCTACGCAATAAAAAGCAAAGGCTCTTTCGAGTTGCCCGTCGAGCCGGTACGCCCGAATCATGGCAGAGCTATGAGGACTGCGCTAACATTTACAAAATTGAGTTGAATAGATGTAAAGACATTTTTTATCGTACGACTTTGCCATCATTATTGATTGCCAATCCGCAGCGTTTTTGGAATGTTGTTCGCCCAAAAGACGAGTGTTCGTTACAACTTGTTTCAAATTCAGGGGACCCTGTTCCAGTGAACTTGTGCGCTAATGTGCTGAATGATGTTTTTTCTAAAGTGTTCTCCCGTTCAGACCTCATTACTGTTTCCCCTCCCGTCTCCAGTATATCGTTCCCAATGGATCCTATTCTTATTGATTACGATGGAATCGTAAACATTATTAAATCCTTAAAAGTTTCTTCGTCATGTGGAATTGACAGCATAAATTCCAAGATTCTCCGTAACACTAATCTAACGTCTAGCCTTTTTTTAACAAAAATCTTTCGTCAATCTCTGGAGACGGGAGTCGTGCCTGAGGACTGGAAGTTTGGGAAGGTCATTCCGGTCCACAAGAGCGGTAGTAGGTCATCACCAGCCAACTATAGACCGATATCTCTTACCTGCATCTCGTCTAAAATAATGGAACACATCATCTTCAAGCATTTGGTTTCATTCCTGGATTCTAACTCTTTCTTCAGTGACGTGCAGCACGGTTTTCGCCGTAATTTTTCTTGTGAAACACAGCTTCTTCATCTGACTAATGACTTGTTCTTGAATCTCGACTCCGGATACCCCACTATCGCTGTATTTCTCGATTTCGCTAAAGCATTTGATAAAGTACCTCATAAACTTCTACTTCTCAAACTTTCCACGCTAAATATTGACGCTCATGTACTAATCTGGATTGAATCATTTCTTTCTCAACGCCGTCAATACGTCTATGCTAACAATGCCTCGTCTCACGTCTCTGCTGTTTCTTCTGGTGTTCCTCAAGGCACCGTGCTTGGACCGCTACTTTTTCTCATTTATATTAACGACCTCCCATTGCGTATCACCTCTGTTATTCGCCTGTTTGCTGACGATTGCGTTGTTTACCGTAAGATTACTACTCAAGATGACCTTCTAATTTTGCAAGCTGACCTTCTCAAAATAACCGACTGGTGCCAGAATTGGAAAATGTCTCTCAATACTAACAAATGTAAGTGCATGCGTTTTTCTAATTCATTAGCAGAAACTAATCCTACGCTACTTTTGGATGGGACTATACTCGAATATACAGACCACTATAAATACCTCGGCGTGCATCTTTCACCTAACCTCTCTTGGAATACTCATATTAACAACATTGTACAATCTGCTAATCGAAGTTTAGGCTACATCCGTCGAAATTTTAGATCTGTTCCCAATAACCTTAAGCGCCTCCTGTACGTTACTCTTGTCCGTCCCAAATTAGAATATGCGTCTTCAATTTGGCATCCTCATCAATCAACGCTAACTGATTTAATTGAATCTGTTCAGAGCCGTGCTGCACGCTTCATTTTTTCTGATTATTCCCGTTTTTCGAGTGTCTCGTTAATGAAAGCTCACCTTGACCTTCCGCTATTATCTTCACGTCGTAGGATCTCTCGCCTTTGTCTTCTTCACAAGGTATTTTATACGCCCATCTTTAAACAATCTCTCTTAAACCCCCATCATACATCTCGGCTAGAATTGACCATCCTTGTAAGATCGCCCGCCCACAATGCTTCACCCTCGCACACCAGAAGGCGCTCTTACCATCTGCGATTGTGGACTGGAATGACCTCCCCGAGAACCTCATCGGCATCACCGACAGTGGAAGATTTCGGGACGCCATCACCAACTACTTCATGTAAACCCACTCCCCTCTGTAACGCCACTTGTGGCCCTGAGGGTATTATAAATAAATA